>OZ010616.1:62060561-62094264 GCA_963932145.1 Acanthosepion lycidas | reverse complement strand
GTCAGTGGCTGCCCTGATATTTGAACATATATTCTCATTAAATGACCAATGATAATGTTATGGCTTGGTGCAGTTAAAAACCCAGAAAATTAACATAGTCTCTTATTTATATTGTAGTATGTGTCTCGCCCTAAATCATGCCAGAATGAACTTTATATTCAGTGTGATTCAAAGAAGCCAGGTGCAAATGTGTAGCTTACAGGAAGTCAGTGGCTGCCATGACATGTGAATATTGATATTGTAGTATGTGACTCACTCTCGATTATACCAGAATATCTCTAAATACTTTAGGAAAAACAATATTCTGTGCTGACCAGAGATAATCTGCTGGCCGCCGATTGCAGATTCAGATGGTGAACCGTCTATGCCTGTGATGTGTGCGTGTATGAAAGAACCATATGATAGATAATTATACAAGCACCCTCCCCAGAGAGGTCAATCAGAGGCATCTACAAAAGAATGTAGAGTTCTTGCTTTAAGAAAGAAAAGGTAAAAAAAAAAATAAATTATTAAAGAGGGAGAAAAATAAAATAACAAGAATCAAGAAGACAGAAGATAATTGAAATTGCATTTAAATTTTTGAAGATCAAAGTTAACTGGAAAGAAAGAACCCGGAAAAGAGTTCCCCAAGCGAGAAGTGCGGAAAAAGAAACTGTTAGAATACATCTAGCCATTTGGGATATAAAATAATGAGACTTTGCGATCAATGTAATAATGCACTTAAATTCATAGTCTACGTACCAAGAGGGAAGTTCATCAGAACAATTACCATGAAAATATTTATAGAAAAAAGGCACAGGGAAGCTACATTACTTTGGTGAGAAAGGAACTGAAGCTGAGATGTCAGTTCAAATCTAATAACATTGCAGATTCTTCTTTGGATTATATCATGTATCTCGAAATACATAGCAGAAGCACCACACAAGATTTGTAGTATAAATATGTAAGATAAATTCTGATAAGAAAGATTGTTTAATTTGACACAGTGAACTAATTTTTCTAGTGCTTCAGATAAAACGTGTATTCTATCTTATTAAGGTGATTCAAGTTTACTGAACGTTTAAAATAATATATTGTATTAATTCAATAACATCATTATTTATTCATTAAAATATTTTCCTTTTTGTTCTATAACCTTACACTCAAGCATGTTATGAATTCTATTATAAGAGGCCGGTTCTGATTTTGATTTGGGTATTTGTTCGATGAATTTAACAGCCAAATGCAAGAAACAAGATTCTGTTTAGTATGAGATACTGAGGATTGTTGTGTATCTAGTAATGATTTACTTCATTCTAAATTTTCGTAAATAGTCCGTCTTTCTCAGCTATTGACTTCGTTTATGTGATAATTCCTTTCAGGACGTGAGTGGTTATGGCTGTCCACAAGTGCCTGTCTTTTGTTGCTCAAAGTATTTTTTCAAATTTTATCATCCCTCTTAATCCACACTATGTGAACTATTCACCCCTATTCATTAAGTAGGTTGTTCTTTGTTTATTTTATTTCGCACGACTTTAGTATATCTTGTGCGTGTTAAATTCTCAAAGCTTTCTTTCCTCATTATATGCCAAAAAGTTGAACTGTTTCTTTCTGATTTCAAGTATAAATGTTCTTTTAATTCCTGTTTTCCTTAAAAGTTCTTCGTTTTTACATGTTTATTTAATAGTATTTTCAGCATCCTTCTGCAGAGTCACATCTCTTTTTGCGTCGAGTATCTTCTTCATTGACACATAGGAGGATTGATTTTACATAGCTGCTCAGAACTCTTTCCTTTGTTTCTAGCAAACATTTCCTATCTCTTAATACTGTGTTTAACTCCCAGAATACATCTTTCGCTGATGCAATGCAACTTCCGATTTCTGTTATATTTTTCATAACGTGTTACTATCCTTTCCAGATAGCTAAAGTTTTGGCACAATTTTTTATTTTTATTTTAACATCATCTTGCTTACCTCATACGTTTGATTATCACATTTATACCAAAATAAAAGTTCTGTGTTATCAAAAAGAGAACGACAGGTCTTTAAAAGGTAAACGAAGTTTCTGCATTTTCAATTCATATTTTTCTATAGGATGCTCAATAAAAAGTGGTAATTTATTCTGCGAGAAAATACACCAGCTCTAATTGGTCCATCTCAGTGGCCCTCTAAAACTCCAGAAATTAATGTTATGGATGACTGTATCTGGCGTATAATCCTCACTTGCAAAAGCGTCGTTGTGATATCGTCTATATTGATTCATTGAAATGGAACTTAACTGGAGTTTGGAAGGAAATTCCTCTTGACACTATCAGAAAAGCTACTTCCTCCTGCTTACTACGCTTACAACATTGTGTTGAACATTCAGGCTAACATTTCGAACATTTACGATGATTGTTCAGTTTCTGCGTGAATCATGATAGCTAAATAAATTTCTTTCTAAATTAACCGCTTTTTAAATAGACACCCTGTAGTTTCTGAAATTTTCTAGGAACTGTAAATAAAGTACTTTATCTGACTGATTCACTTATGTTCGTTTGGGGAGTATATATTTTTGTTTCCACTGCTTTTACTTGAAACGTATAATCATTTTAACAACTTTCATGGTCTGAGGTCTTCTAGGTTATGTTTTGCCCAAGGTACAAAATCTTTTATAAATGTCATAAAAATTTACCGCATTTTAGTTACACATTGCTAAGAGTTTGTTATAACTTTTTCAGAAGAAACATGAACAGTAAACGCAAAGGATGTAGACTGCAAATTTTATATTCAATCGTAATATCCATTAAAAAATTATCACTTAGCAAAAAGAATTCTTAATGTGTATATAGTTACCAGGGATTAAGAATGAAACAAATGTCAAAGACATCACTACACTAATATCTTGAAAAGAAGACACAGGAAGCTTTTGTATAATAAAAACAAATTTAAAGCATGTAGTAGCCGAAGACCTAACTGTTAACAGTACAGAGGATTAACAAGGTAAACATTGTTCAAACTCTAGCTTGGAAAGTGTGTGTACAATTCAGACTAATGCCTTTGCAAAAGAGATAAAAATATTATCATTACTAGTAAATAACTATATCGAAATAGTAGAAAAATGTAACCGTTAATCTTTGTAAGATAGCCCAACTTAGACTTCAAGTTTACAAAACAATCGAAAGAAATTACACTTTCTGTTGAAATTAGAGGATAATCATTTGTAAAAATATGCAATATCATGATCCTCCAGAAAGGAGAGAGAGCCACATTACTATTGAAACTACAACCATATAGTTTCGTGTTGTTGCATGCCCTATGTTCCGCAATGGTATCTCCAAGAATAAAACCCAGTCCATTAAAATAATCTTGCTACTGAAACTGTAGTAGCATCATTTGGTGTGGCTGTGTGCCCTATGCTCTACAAAGAAGTCTTCAAGAATAAAACTATATCCGTTATATATGTACTTGGTACTGAAGCTGCAGCATCATCATTTTATGCGGTTGTGTGCCCTATACTTTACAACGATGTCATCAAGAATAAAACCCGGTCCCTTAAATATCTACTTGCCTCCGAAACTTCAGCAGCACCATCTGCTGTGGCTGTGTGCACTATACTCTAAAAAGAAGTATTCAAGAATAAAACTCTATCCCATATATATGCTACCGAGGCTGTAGCAGCATCATTTACTGTAGTTGTGTGACCTATGCTCTACAAAGATGTCGTCAAGAATAAAAATCAATCCCGTATATATCTACTTGCTACTAAAGCTGCAGCAGCATCATTTGCTGTGGTTGTGTGCTCTAGGCTCTACAAAGAAGTCTTCAAGATCAAGACCCAGTCTTATACAAATTCATTTGTCACTGAAACTGCATCAGAATCTTTTGATATGGCTATTTACTCTATTCCTTACAAAGGAGTCTTTGGGAAATAAAACCCCGTCCCATAAAAAATTTCAGAAGGTATAAAACCATGACCGAGAATATTTCTCTTGCTACTAAAACTGCTGCAGCACCATTTATTTTGTCTTTGGCCCTATGGCACCAGAAAGGAGTCTACATAAATACAAACAAATCCCATGTGTCACTTGCTATTGAAACTTCAGCAGCAAGATGTGTCCATTATTAGGGGCAATCTATTGAACATTCTCCCGTATTTAAAACTATTCAGTCAAAAAGATGTTGAATTGAAATGTATCTGCATTGAATGTGGGTCGGGGTTGCTTGTATATAACCTCAGATAATTCCCGCCAGGTGTTTCTGGTTGCGATCATTAAGGACTCGTAGTAAGACAGAATGCATTTTTATTAGCAAAAGGGTGAGTCCAAAATAAAAATTACACTTCGGAAATACTAAAATCAAGCAGGTCTAGAGATTTAAATATCTGGGAAGTATTCTAACAGAGGACGGAAAGTGCGAAACTGAGATCTGAAGACGTATGGAAACTGAGAATCGAAAGACGCATTCCAAAATCTAAGTAGAGTATTAAAAGACAGGAAAATTTTGTTGGAAAAGAAAAGAGTATTGGATATTGATATCTGTTCTCCTGTATGGCATCGAATGTTGGACAATCTCCCCAAAGATGAAGAAGAGACTTCAAGCAACAGAAATTTAGTTCTACAGAAGGATGCTGAGGATACCATGGACCGAACATGTGAACAACCACGAGGTTTTGGAGAGAATGGAAACAAAAAGGAAGCTCATAATTAACTTTAGAAAAAGGCAGTTAATATTTCTGGGCCAGTTAATGAGGAAAAAAGGCTTGGAAAATCTGATTCCCACGGGACATATTGAGGGCAATAGAAACAGAGGAAAACAGTTCATAAAATAGTTGATGAGTTTGAGTAAATAGATTGCGGAACATGGTTTAGGGGAAATAACGAAAAGACAAAATTAATAAGAGCTATAAAAGACAGGCTGACGTGGAGGACAATGATCACCTACACCCTGAAGACACATAAAAGATGGTCAGTCAGTATATTGTTACAGTAAGCGGTAGACGTTACATCAGCTATTAACAGTGACACCGTAGATCGAGGGATGTAAAATTTCTCCATAATTTCAGAAATGTAATGCCTTATCTGCCTGGCTTTCACTATCACGTTCAATTTGAATTACGATAATTCCTGTCCTATATATATATATATATATATATATATATATATATATATATATATATATATATATATATATATATGAGCATTTTCATGACGTCAAGATACGGTAGCACTACCTATCTTTAACTTTACATACTGCTTAGAACTTTTGGCACGTCAGTGTATAAAATGTTTCAATTACATTAATAATATCAACATTTCTAAGAAGGCTAATGAATATAAAAAATATTTTAAATCATATATTATTACTATTAATACTGTAATTATAAATACGACGGTAATTGAGATCATCTTAATTATTTCAATGATTATGACAATACAAATAATGTCTATTTGTAATAATGATATTAATGATTACTGTAATAACTCGAATGAAATATAATAAGTCATTAATAACATTGATTACAGTGTAACTCGGATATAAGAGAGTTGTCGGGACCGGAGAAGAAGTTTCTTATATCCGGGTTTCTCTTATATCCGGGTTTGGTCTATTTTATATACATTAACACAGGCTCTAATTTGGGACCAGAGAAAATCTATCTTATACCCGGGTTTCTCTTATATCCGGGTTTCTCTTATATTCGGGTTTCTCTTATATCCGGGTTACACTGTATTATACTTAGTGAGAATTATGATACAATAAAATTTTCATTGATACTCATAAATTTATTAAAAAATTGTAGGATAAACATATTAAACTATTTTAAAAACATATTTGTATTAATATATGGCGAATGTATATTGTAATAATTATGACTGTGCGTAACTATTATCATTAATAAAATAGGAAAAGATAAGAAAAACATGATCTATAAATAATCAGTAGATTTAAAGTGATGACACTAAGTTGTACTAACGGTAAACATCCTGGAAAATTAAACCAGAAAGTCGAATTATTTATAGCAGTGCTGGAAAGAAAGTGTGTAAACTATGGTCGTCTCACCACTCCAGAGAGTGTCCATCAATGACCATGACTTGTGCAGCAGTTTTTAGCGAAGTACAACATTCCCCAGGTTTGACTACCACCATATTTCCCAGATCTCGCTCCTTGCAACTTTTTCTTCTTTCCATAAAAAAAACCCAAAACAAATCCTATTGGAAAGGAACAAGATTTCAAGATACCGAGAAAAACCAAGTGAATGCGACGAGGAAGATTCGCACTATCCCAAAAAAGTTTCAGGAATGCTTCCATCAATGGAAACGACGCTGGATAAAGTGTGTGGCTTTAGAAGGGAACTATTTTGAATAAGATTAAATGCCGGATTGATATGTGTTGTAGGTTTCTTCCCAGTTCTAATACTTTTTGATCAATCCTCATATAGTTGCTATGTGGCTGCATTAAATTGATCTTGTTAGATCTGATTAAATAAATGAAAATTACACTGTCAGTAATAACTGTGATGATACGATTAAAGAAATAAGATAATGAATTCAATCATGAAGTATTCATCATTGAAGTAAACAGAAGTCTAAGAGATAATTTAATGAAAATCTATTAATGAATGTTTATCATTTATATATACATATATGTCTGTGAAATATTTTTTGAAAGAATTATATTATAGAGTATTGAAAAAATACAGAGGTGAAAAATTCATATATATAAGTGAACTACTTTAATGTGAAACCAATGTAGAGTATCGAACAAATAATTAGAAACAAATCAGATAGGGAAAGATAATGGAATGCCGGAGAGCTTGTTGAATTGGAGAAAGTCGGTTCAAGAAAGAATTATGACGTAAAAGAAAAAGGACTATTTAAAAACGAGAGGTGTTAGTGAAATAAAGTGATAGATAGAACAATACAGAGAAATTAAACGAGGAAATGAAAATAGATGTGAATATTAAAAGAAGAGAGAGAGAAAGGAAAAGAAACGAAGGAAAGCAACAAAGAAAGAAGTAAAAAGAAAAAGAGAGTAAATAAGTTTAAAATAGAGCTAAAAAGTAAAAAAAAAAAAAATGTAGAAATTAGTTAAGGTATTAACCAAACTACAAATACTAAGAATGAAAGAAGAATTTAGGAGAAGGAGAAGAAGAAAATATAAACTTAAATAATAACTAGATAAAATCTGATAAAATTCGATTACTTGAAAGAAAAATGGCAAAGCATCTGAAGGAAATCGAAGGAGGAAAAATGTAAGAATGAATATAGCAAGTTTAGGGAGCTTGGGGGTAAAAGAACAGATATAGAAATGACTAGAAAATGAGGGATGAAAGAAAAAAAATAGAAGATGTAAGTAAAGGCAGAAAATGCAATGAATGAAAAGTGAAAATAAGGACGAAAGTGGGGAGATGGCTAGTTGAAGTTGAAAAAAAAAGTAAGGGAGTTTTGATAGAAGGAATGGGAAGGGGGACAACCAGGGAAAGAGGAGTAAGGAGGGAAACGAGAGGAAATGAAGGGAGAAAGAGTTATATAGCTGGAATGTAGCAAGAGATATGTTTGTGTGCATGGAAGGAAAAAGGGGATTTGTGTAAAGGCAAATTGGGGAGAGGGATGGAAGAAAAATAAGTTATAAGAAGGATTTAGGGATGAAGACTGAATATATAATGGGGGTGGCGGCATTGGCAGTGTTGGTGGAGGGACGGATAAAGGAATCGACGGCAGAGTTGAAGAGATAAGTAAGAAAGGAATGCTGTTGGTGGTGGGGAGGAAAAAGGGTTGGGGAAAATAAAGGGCGGGCCTGTGGTGGCGATGGTAGAATGATGATGCGATGTGGGAGTAACGGGAAAGACGAATAGTAAAGGCACCTGGAAAAAGAGAAAGATCAGAAAAAAATAGGGGAAATTCTCTGGAACAAAACAGAACAAAACTAAATAAGAAAGGGCTGGATATAAGGAATGAAATAATAAAGAAAAAAAAAAGAAAAAGAAAGTATTTTAAAGTAAGCATGTAAAAAATAGATGTAAAGAGATATGCAGAGTCAGAGCGTGGAAACGTTAGAGATAAATGAAATGGGAAATTAGAGAGAGAATAAGAGAGATAGAGTGAGAAAGAGAAAGAAAGAAAAGATAAAAAAAAAAAAAAATCCTGAAGCGGGTAGAAAACGAGAATACTAGAAATCTCAGGGAGAGTGAGGGAAACTTAAGAGAGAGAAAGAGAATAAAGAAATTAAGTAAATGTTAAGAAGGATAAAAATAAAATAAAATTAAATTTGAATTTTGAGTTCAAGTCTGGGGTGAGTTAGAACAAAGATATAACGAAATAAATTCAGGCACAGAAAATTTAATTTCAAGGATCTCTTTAGAATATTTTAATTCAACATTCTCTACACCCGATCAACCCCATTACCAAAGAATTCTGAACGAAAAAATAAGACAAAAGCATGTGAAATAAATAACACAAAGAATAAATTAAAAAAAATAATGGAAAAACTAAAAAGTTTAAAAATTTAATATTTTAAAAGAGGTTAAATTTAATTAATTGAAATGTCAAAACATGAAGGTCACGTCTTTAAGTTCGTCATTTTTTCTTTTTATTTATTATTCTTGTTTTATAAATTAATTCTTCATTAAGTTGTCTCCGATCATGGATCGTTTGCGAGAACATAGTTTTGGGATAATTAAATGCTATACATTACCGCGAAGTTTTATGCATCGAGAAGAAGTGATTTTAAACATTAATCAGGCAAATAGATAACTTTTACACTTTATTCAGAAATCAAAAACATTTATTTAAAAAGGAGTTTTTACATATTGTTGATAAATGTGTTTATGCATGCTTTCCAACAGTGGATATTACAGTCATTTAGATATTATACAGAAAACAAATCAAAGGAAAAGAAAAATTGTAATCACTGAAACTATCGCAATATTGATTGTATACGCATGACATGAATACGTCAAATGTTCACGTTGCGCCACAGTCTTTATGTACTTCATCAGTTCATCACTCTGGAAAAAGATCTTAATTTTTTTTGTTAATCTTGTTTATTTTAATGAGTAATAACCCATTTTTGAGCAACGGACGCTTCTACTTGCAAGTTAATGAAAATATGATGCCTTAAATGTAATTTAAAAACAAAGTGTTTATACAATTCCAAGCTGGTTTTGAGTGTGCATATTGAATGTGTACATATCGGGCATACGCAGATATACATATGCAATACACAGACAGAGAAAGTAAGAGACAGAGGGAAAGGGAGAGAGAGAAAGAGGGAGAGAGACGATCCTCTCCTTCATCTCTATCTGTGTCGCTTTGCCAATATATATATATATATATATATATATATATATATATATATATATATATATATATATATATATATGTGTGTGTGTGTGTAAGTATGTATATAATAAACACACATACATACATACATATGTAGATAGTGTGGACATAAAATCAACTATCAATGGTGGAAGATATCTATCTATCTATCTATCTATCTATCTATCTACTCTTTACTCTCTCTCTCTCTCTATATATATATATATCTAGGTATATATATATCTAGCTATATATATATATATATATATATATATATATATATATATATATATATATATATATATATATATATATATACCTAGATAGATACTCAATGGTCTGAGTATCTATCTATCTATAATAATATATATTTAAAATAATTTACTGTCGACAGTTCCAATAACGAAGTGAAAAGTTACGAAAATCCTGAGATGACTTTCAATAAGTCGACTTTCATTAAATATTGAGACTTTTATAAGCAGAACAATTTATTAGATTATACGATTGTATGCATATTAATTGCTATTATTAATAACATTATATATATATATATATATATATATATATATATATATATATATATATATATATATATATATATATATATATATATATATATATATATAAATTTTGTTAAAGGTGATTGAGAAGGTACTGCTTCTTATTTAATTTTTCCTGTGTTCGTACAAGTGGTTTCTTTTCTTGACACAAAGTATGTAAAACTGTCCAAATCTTCTGCATATCCGAGCGCTTTCGGCTATTCTTTTAGCCATTATCAAGGACGGTTTGTATCTTTTATTTTTAACTGAATGTCTCAATGTTTTTTATATATGTGTCTGAAGTTATAGTAATGTTCGATTTTCCAAAAATATAGCACATTGTGTTCGTAGTTAATATTATTGAGTGTTGACTTTTTTTTATTAGTGGAGCTTCCATTATTTTTAATCTTTTTTACATGTGGATGAGACTTGTATTTTCTACTAGTATACTTCTTATAGATTTTGGTAGTTCTTTGCGTGTTTGAATAAGTTTTAATTGAGATACAGTCGGGTAAGTGTAACTTGTGTCGTCTAGATAGGCATGTATGACCACTATAATTCTTTATGAATTTGGTTTGATCAAGTTAATCCTGTACTGTAGATTTTTCTGGGTCAAATCTTTGGATCAAATAATTTTTGGTCAAGTCTGGTAAATTTTACTCTCAACAAGATATGTATTTAGTTCTATTTATCTGACTTTAAATTCGTATGTGTCGTGCAGTTTTCATTAATTCCGTATCAAATATGTCTAACAAAATGAATATGGGTTTTAGTATTAAGTAGAATAACAGTTAATGACTAAGAAATTAGTAGTATATTAGTAGTGCCAATAACCGTTACGTTACTATTATATCTGGGGTCATGAACATAGTGTTCAATATTTTCATCTATCAAATTTGTTTCCTATGTGATTCTGTACATTTCATGTGTCATTCGCAATTACTGTGCCAGAAAAAAAGATTTGTATAAAGGTTTTATTTCTTCGAGTATGTTAATGTGCATCTTAAATTTACTGAACTTTTTTTTACATCTTCCGAGCATATACTCTTTTCTGAAGTAGCGAGATCTCCGCTTGGTTGGGCCTTGTCCTAAGGATAATTCATGGAAGAATACCAAAAGAATTTTACACAGAAGATAAAATAACTTGCTACCTAGAACTTTGATTTAAGAATGTTTGTAAACAAAACCTGATATTATTTTATATCAACCACGCCATATTGTAAAACATCACTTAACATCACCTTCAATGGCAGCAATTAGTCTGTAGGGGGTCTGTTGACACACGAGACCATCTAGATTCTTCACGGAGAAGGCAAGGATGAAGTACAAACAGTGGGAGAACTCCACCGCACATGCACCATTTACAATCGTGTTTACCTCAACCATATTTGATTTTGCAGTCATATGAGACACTAGTAGAGAGCCTGATACTTGAGCATAAAAAATAAATGGTCTTCCGAGATTGTAAATCCGACGGCGATCATTACTTGTCATTCTTTGCTATTATCAATTATACTTTTGACACTTTTCTTTAAATATCAAAATGAATTGTCTTTGAGATGAAAAGTTTAATTTTCAAAACACAAGGCTCGATAGCCACTCAAATTAGATGCTTACTGTTGAAATATCACACCAAATCATCATAGATGAATTGGTGTGATATGAATATCAGAGGAAATGAAGATTATGAAATGAGGGGGAAAGCTAACCACTGACACTTAACTTGAAGCGGTTAAGATGTAGTGTTCGGAGAAACACTCACGCTGGAGCCTGTAACACAACGTAGCAGTTTTTGGGACAAAACTGCTTGAATGGAAATGATACCTTGCAGTTGGAATACAAATAAAATAAGGATGATTCATCTCTACAGAAATGGCAAAACATTGTTCTAAATTTAAATATCTGAATTAGTTAAACTAAAGAATTCAGCTCATGTGAACATTTACTATTTTTTATTGTTTCATCTCAAGCAAGAGGATAATTCCACTAACGCGCAAGGATTTACGAGTGAAAGATAATGATAAGACTTTACAAGAAGGAACCAATCCAAAAATCTTAAACAGGAAACAAAGGAAAACATCTATACCTGTTCAAAATACAGAGAAGGAGTGCGAACCGGGTGATACGCAAACCCTTATCTACAAGCGATGGGCATGTGATGTTGTGTATGTTGGAAAGAAGCTGCAGATTGGAAAATAGTTCTTCCCCCCCCCATCAGAAATCCGTGCAAACGATTTTGAACTCCTATCAAGACTGGAGAGTTAGGATTGAGTAGCTCCCCTCTAGACATAGCAACAATAATCAATTTTTGGTCTAATCTGACTCTTGTAAAGATAAAGCTTTAATGTTATAACCTTTGAAATTGCCGTGACACTTATGAATACAAACACAGATCCCCCTATTCTAATTTTTCGTTATCATTACTTATTATGTTTGGTCTAAATTAGATAGACAGTTCTATTTGAAACGGGTTACTCCTTGCTTATTAGTGGCTTTATTGTTTTGTTTGGATTGAAATGACAAAAAAGACAAAAGCTTGTATAGATATGTGAGCCTAGTGCTACTAAATTTTGAAGATACCCCAGCATATTTTAAAAATTAACACCCACTAAGCCGCAAGTACAGAAAGTAAAACTTTAATAGAGCTGGGTTTAGATTTTCCCCATTTTTCACGAATCAACGCTTTAATCCACAGGACTATGTGGTTCCACGGGAAAATAGTACATTAGATTAAAGTACTAGTTCTGGAATTTGGTGCATCGTAGTTGAAGTTCAATCCCTTGGTCAGGTAATATAGAATAAGACAGTGGAAACAAGACTATCTATAACTCAACAGTACTAAAAAAGAACACATCCCCAGATAGGAACGGCAGAATGAAAACAATTTAACCCAGTAGATGAAATAAAGTGTTCAATTTCTTCTAGGTTAGACGGATCGGCAGACATATGAAGAAGGTGTGAGGGTACAACAGTCAAAAGGTTGGGATAACAACAGCAAAAATGAAGGCATTAGTCCGAATGCAAATAATTTAAATATTGCCTATGTTTATGTCTTACTAAATATGTGTCCACTTTGTATAAACCTGTTTTTTTCCGTTTTGTGTGTGTATGTTTTTTTTGTTTTACTTAGAAAAAAGCGACACTGAAATCCAAAGGCCGATTAGGATAACAAAAGATGCCTTCTAAAATCTAAATATTAAGAACAGAAAAATCTCTTTAAAAATAAAGACAAGGGTGCTGAGCTGTTATACAATATAGGTGCACATAACAAAGAAAAGACTACTGAATTGTCACGTAATATCAGTCCTCTTCTATGGCAGGGAATGCTGGACAATTTCCTCACAAATGAAGAAGAGACTTGAAGCAATAGAAACAAAGAAAAGACTACTGAACTGTCACGTAATATCAGTTCTCCTATATAGCAGTGAATGCTGGACAATCTCCTCAGAGATGAAGAAGAGACTTGAAGCAAGAGAAACAAAGAAAAGAGTAGTGGACTGTTATGTAATATCAGTCATTCTATATGGCAGTGAATGCTGGACAATCTCCTCACACATGAAGAAGAGACTTGAAGCAAGAGAAACAAAGAAAAGAGTACTGAACTGTTATGTAATATCAGTCCTCCTATATGGCAGTGAATGCTGGACAATCTCCTCACACATGAAGAAGAGACTTGAAGCAACAGAAACAAAGAAAAGTGTACTGAACTGTTATGTAGTATCAGTCCTCCTCTATGGCAGCGAATGATGGACAATGTCGTCACAGATCAAGAAGAGACTTAGAGCAAGAGAAACAAAGAAAAGAGTTTTGAACTGTTATGTAATATCAGTCTCCTATATGGCAATGAATGCTGGTCAATCTCCTCACAGATGAAGAAGAGACTTGAAGCAAGAGAAACAAAGAAAAGAGTACTGAACTGTTATGTAATATCAGTCTTCCTATATGGCAGTGAATGATGGACAATCTCCTCACAGATGAAGAAGACACTTGAAGCAAAAGAAATGTGATTATGCAGAATGATGCTCAGAATATCATGGACTGAACATGTGAGCGACGACAAAGTTTTATAGAAAATTGGAACAAAGTGCTGACTTATACTTAACATTAGAAAGGGAGTAAAACATTCTTGGGCAGGTAATGAGGAAAGAGAACTTGGAAAATTTGATACTCATAAGACAAATTGAAGGGAAGAGACACAGAAGGAAACCCGGCAAGAAGCTACCTGGCAAGCTTGATAAATGGAATGGCGGAACATGATTTAGAAGAGATAACAAAAAGATAAAATCTGTAAATCAGGAAATCATGGTGAGTCATGAATTCAACGTCCTGCATGAACACGGTACATAAAAGAAGAAAAAGAAAAGGGAGGAGCAGGAGGTTGAGAAGAAGAAGAAGAAGAAGAAGAAGAAGAAGAAGAAGAAGAAGAAGTATTTTAAACTAAATCAAGATTAATCTTGCCTATATGTTCTCTTTAAAGTGTATTTACCATTTTAGAATTCTTACAGTTCATCCCATTTCAAAATATCTTACTCCTAAACGCTAAATAGTTTCGTTATATATATATATATATATATATATATATATATATATATATATATATATATATATATATATATCATATATATATATAAAGAAAGAACAGTAAGATATATAATCCGGTGTTCTTGTTATTTTTTATTTTTACAAAACAGTGCTCAATGTAAATTTACAGAGCATAAAAATTATATTAGGTTGGTGCAAAAATAATGACGTAATAATGTCGTTTTTTGACGTTACGTCAAAAAAATACATTATTACGTCATTATTTTTGCACCAAACTAATAAATTAACTGATTTAAAATATGTTTTTTTTTCGCTACACAGTAATAACCATGTTTCAAAAATGGAAGCTAAAAACTTCAAATTTAATTATATAATTAAATTAAAAGCATTACTTCTGTTTCACCTTGAAGCGAATATTTGCTATATATATATATATATATATATATATATATATATATATATATATATATATATATATATATATAGCTAATGATTTACTAATATACTTACTATAAAGTAAACTACGAGATATCTTGAATAAACAAAACAAAATCAATCCTTGACTACTCATAGGAAAAATTAGCAAATAACATATTACCTTTTCTTGATATTCTGTTAATTCAAACTGATATCGGTTTAAAATTAAATATCTTCCATAATTCGACAAAGCAAATAAAAACGATTTCATAAATTTTACTTTTGGACACCGAATATCTACTTGAAGAAGAGAAATGCATTAAATATATTTTTAAAATCTACCACTATATTCGTTATACAACGACATGAAAAATAGCACACACGATTTACAAATAAATAAATAAATGAATAAATAAAGCAAAAAAAAAAAAAGCAAAAAAAAAAAGAAATTATGCGCATCAATACAAAACCTAGACACATTATATTACTTGGAACTTAGATATAATTTTGCTAATCTCATAATTAAAATTATCATAAACAATTTAAAAAACAGTAAAACTTAACGTAAATTATAATTAGTTTGACATTGGTGATTGGTCTAATAGACTATAAAATATGGCACAAAAATGCATAGTCGAAACATTCTAAAATTTAAAGAAAAGAATATATGAAGAAAGAAATTAAAATCCCTTTATGCATTTGTACTTTCACTGTCACAATTTTTAAATACCGTTTTTATAAAAAAAAAATCAGAAGATACATTGTAAGTGTCATGATCTACAAATTCCCTTTGATTAATATACGACCTGACTATTTCACTTTCTCGCCCTTTTGTTACAAAATTAATACTAAAATATAGAATATATAAACTATGAGAATAAAGAAGTGTTGAAATCAAATTTCTATGAAGATAGAGTTCAAGTTGAAACTCAGTCATTTCACATGAATCATGAGTCTTGCTCGTGTAGATTTTGTTCATGAGAAATAAGATTCTTTTTCTGATGACATCTGATCAACGGATAAACATGTCAAAGTAGTCTTTTTCTTTCAAAATTATCTTATCTTATTTTCATATAACAGGAGGACAAATATTTTTTATTATTATACCATATTTTCGAATGTCTACATGCAAAGTCATGAGATATTTAATTACTTTAAATATACACTCATATTACTATGTGTAAACATACTGGACGATTCAAGTTAATAGACCATTTATGGCAACAACCAGTAACGGGTTCACTGTCCAAAGACACGTCAATAGATTACTATTTCTCCTATAATCTTAATAATTAGTAAATAATAAAACACTATATGTTCTATTTAAATGAATTATTGAACATTATCATTACCCATTATTCTTTCGGGTCAGATACATGAAGAAGGCCGGAGAGAACATTTTAATGGTAGTTTTAATAATAGTGAAGGGCTGAAAAATTTTCGTTCCGATCAACTTTGCAAATCTGACTAAATAATAAAAAAAATCAGAACATTTTAAAACTAATAATTCATAGTTCATATCTTATAGCATCTTCTCATAAGATGAGAAAACTCATCCGAATGATTTAATAATTAATATTAACATAACTTTATCTTAGAAATTCAGACAAATTTAACAATGATCATTTTCATATTGATTGGTATATTTTAGTTTTGTACTCGAAAGTTTGTACTTTAAATACAACAAAAAGTACTACTTTATAATATTTAAAAAAAATCTAATATTAAATATATTCGCTTCTGTTTTTATTAAAAACTAATATATATTTCTAAAAGTATTCCTCCATTTACAAATAAAAAGTGTATTGGCAAGTTTAAATAAGATGGTTTCATAATTTTAGCTACATATGAAATATTGATATATAAAGGGTTTTCAGGGTTATATTTTAAATCCTTTAAATTAAAATAATATAAAATATGCAGAATTTTGGGAGACATTTTTCTTATGCATTATTTAATTTAATTTTTTCTCTTTGCAATCCCGCCCTAAATAAGAGGAGGCGAGCCTGTTATAAACCGTATTTTACTTCTGATGGCTCTTCTTACTAATCTGCTCATTCTAGTACAAACCATTATTTCCATGTATTTGACGCAGACGTCGGCGTAGAGTGATAGGAAGGCAACGTGAATTATTTTTTCTCATTACTGTGTCGCTTTCTGGTTTTAGTTTTAGGTTTCATTTTTTTTATCTGTCTGCTACGTTTTCGCACGTATTTCATAATACTTCGACTTTGAGAGATTATACGTTTTCCATGACATCTTTCATCTACTACAATTTACTAGCAAGTGAAATATTAGTTAACCGTTATCATTTGTGAACGCAAACATTATACTCATTAAAAATGATAGCAACAAGAAATAGCATACACTTTTATAAACACATATAGACACTGATATCAAGATACGCATTCATATGAATCGGTTGTTCGCGTGTTTACAAACAGTATATATTGTTCCCTTTTCTTTTTCATTTTAACCCAAAGAAAGCGATAAAAGCCACAAAGATGCAAAAGCTTACTGAGAATTAAACAACAGGGAAATTATGAAACCTAGCTGCCAATCTAGTAATGCGCTTAAATTCAGAAAGTCGAGATACAAACAAAGGAAAGC
Source organism: Acanthosepion lycidas (assembly GCA_963932145.1). NCBI lineage: Eukaryota > Metazoa > Mollusca > Cephalopoda > Sepiida > Sepiidae > Acanthosepion > Acanthosepion lycidas. The sequence goes on along the minus strand of OZ010616.1, from coordinate 62,076,879 downwards.
TCATAGAAACATTGATTGACTGAATTGTTTTTATGGCTTATAAACACTGATTTGCACCAAAATTTACATGCACATGCTCCAAGTTAGCGGGAAGGCCAAGACCGACTTTGCATTTCCCAACTCCCATCGATAGTGGAAATAATCGATTTTTTCATGCTTCTACGTCAGTTTTCATGTAGTTTGCGGTCATTTTGTACTAGCCAGTGAGAGCCTATAGCTGGCTGTCACGAATAGGCAGGAAGATTCTATTGGCCAGCGTGAGAGCCAACAGCTGACTGACTCGAATGTTAACTAGCATGCAAAAAAAAAAAAAAAATCAAAAAAAATCGATAGCTGCATTCATCACAAGTGGGAAAATTTTAAATCTGCATGGAACTTTATTCCAATTGGCTCATTCACTTGCTTAAACTCAACGTTAATTCTGATTCCGCAGAACTGGGTTGGGTGTGAAAAAGTATTTGTTGTTAACATTCTTTTTTCATTCGGTTTTTCCAGTTACGAGTCAATTTTTAAAGCTGATCGTTTTGTGTTCATTTTGTTTAGTTCTTTTTTTGTAACAGATTTAATGTTTAGTATAGAGCTTAGAAAAAATTCGCAGTGTGAGATAGGCAAGAAGTAAGGCATGTAGCAATATCAGCATGGCAAAGGGCACTTCTTTAAAGACAAGGAAGGGCAAAAATATTTTAAGTCAAGTGATAGCGATTGCTGTATGAGTCGTACGATTTTTGAATCAAGCACGAGCAATGCCGGGCCATGCTGCTAGTAGGTTATATAAACCCAGTTAGGAAACATGTTCCTCTTTTATTCTTCCATCTAATTTTACATATTTGTTGAACTAATTTTATATGTTATGAATTATTTTAATATCTTTCCCATATGAATATCTAGAAAGTACGACAGCAGAATAAAACTAGCAGCTGATCTTGAAAATAAGCTCCAATTACTGTTGAAATAGCTATATGTAACCGAAAGTCTGTTATAATAGTTTATTTTTTCGCACTTCTTGTCTGTGGCACGCTACCAATTTTTTCTTCCCTGTCACATACAATCTTCAAAAATTTAAATGTAACGTTAATTATCCTTTTCTGTCTTCCTGAAACCTGTTCTCTTATTTTCCTTTCTCCTCACTAAATTCTTTCCATCTTGCATCTTAGTGATATTATCGCCTTACTTTGGGTGAAATGATTAATAAAATGAAATAATTGTTTTGTGTTGTATCTTATAGAGTGCTTTTGTGTAACCTATGAAACATAGCTATAAGTATTTTTGTATTTGTATTGGCTGCTCTGATAACATTCAGTCTAAATCTGTTATAAACTCTATTCGTTGGAATTGTAATTATAAGCTTAGTTATGTGGCTCATAAAGCTAATTGTACTATGGAGTTTGCATTCACTTACATTTAGTTTCTTTGGCATGAACATGAAGATAAATTCTCTGAGATCTTTCAGTATTTCGCCACTTTTGTTTGCGTCATTTTTTACTGCAAGACAATCCTGAATTTTGACTGGCTCGCAACCTTTTATTATCATAAATTATATAATAGAATGGTATCTTATAATAGAATGATATCATAAATTATATTGTTTGTCGGTGTTTTACGGGGTAAATCATTATTACTCAAAGACTCATCACACAGCGAACTTACTCTATGCACATTTTAATAGAACTTCATTACGGAATGTTTGTCCAAACATGTTTGTATCTTTTTTTTATGCTTTTCACCCCAAGCAAGGCAGGAAGCCACTAGGACGCAAGGGCTTACAGAAGATTTGGAGCAAAATCAGATAGGAGTGATAGAGGAAAGGATGAGGAGAATGATAGTGGATAGATCAAGGCAACTGGAGATGTCGATTGACATTACATTTGAATAACTGGAGATTATAGCTCTCAGGGAAAATGGAATAGGGAAGGGAGTTCCACAGGCGAGAGGTGCGAGACCTGAAGCTATTAGAGTAGAAGAGACGGCTACATTTAGGAGTTTCAACAGTGAAAGGGTGAGAGCGGGATTCCAGCCTCGTAGGGCGCTTGAATTCATGAAGTCTGGGAACCAACGAATGCAGCTCCTCGGAGCAATTGCCATGAAAGTATTTGTAAAAAAGGCAGAGAGAGGGGACGGTTTTTAACGGTATCACACCGTGAGAGATAATTCAATTCTCATATATTTCCATGTTTTTCAATGACGAATAGTGATGCATTATTATTATTGGTCTGTAGTTCTTCTCATATTTTAAATGGTCAAAAATATCGGTATATTGATGTAAGAGCATATAGGATTTGATGCTAATATGGTATATTATTTTTGGAATAAAGATTTAATCAGTATTTCTTTTGCTATAATTTCCCATGTATAATACGCCTTCATCCGTAATACGGAACCCTAAAATTGTTCTCAAAGTGTGGGAAAATGCTTCCGCTCATACATAATACCCACCCCTGTTTGATAATCAAACCCTATAAATTGTATCTCTCAAATTTCATTACGGCCAGCCTTTCCTACTCTTATAAAAAATCATTTTAAACATGGAATATCATTATTCTAATTTAGTTTTATGATAATTCTTATTTTATTTTACATTTATAATTATTGTTAGGTACATATGATGTATTTGACATCCTTATGGGGTTGCAGTCGCCGAATGTTAGTGTCAAATTGTTGTATGTTTGTGGTGAGTAGTCATTTCGCAACTGAAATCGACCTATAAAAACGGCAATTTTTTAAAGATATTTTTGTAACTGTGCATAATACGCACCCCTAATTACAGGGAAATTACGGTATTCGTAACTATAGGTAAAAGTTGTAATATATTAATGGTAGTGGAATGGAAGTGGCTTGGTATTGTTTCTCAACGTAAGACGAACCATTAATATACTCAACATTGTTCAGACACTCGAATCTTTTTGTTTTATTGCCGTCAGTGTTAATAACTTTTTGGTAGGTCTATTCTTCAGCTCTTGTCACGTTTAATTCATAAGGACAAAGAAAAAGATAACTTTTTACTCGAAGAATGGACCGAATAAAACACTGTGTTAGCAGTGACAGCTATCCAAAGAAGACATTCGGGCCTCTAAGTAATGTTGGATATAATTTGCTTTTATCTATACGTCTTCTGTCTCTGTCAGAACCACAATCAGTATTAAAATTATATTATGCTTAACTTCAGGAAGTCGTACCTCAGATTGCAAATCTTTTGTTAAAAAGGAAATGATCACAGCTGAGACGTTCCCAAATAAAGAAAACTGAGAGAGCTAAGCGATTTTGTTCCATAGTTCTATATTCACGTTGAAAATTCACGTTAAACATATCTTTATGCCATATTCCTCTCGCGGAGGCGTGCAGATAAATATCACTGTATGTATTTCTTACGTTCTTTTTCCATGTAGTCACTGTACTGGGTATCGGGACTTGAAAGTAAAATCAGCGAAACGAATTCAAATTCTACGATGGCTTGCTGCGTTCACTTTCTCGCTAAAGTTTTTAGGAAGGACGCAAATCCATTTATTGCCTCTCTAGCTGTAGGATAAATATCAGGGTAAACTTGATCAGAGTTGGTTGGAGTAAAGAAATAAATTAGACACTGGTTTGGAGAAATGACCAAAGATTTATTTTCATTTAGAAGATATAAAAATGTCTCTGGTAAATCGTAAGTACAGCTCACACATTACGAACAGCTTTATTTATGTAAAATGTGTTTGATCTTTTTTTCTTCATATCATGAAGCCATTTTTGACCTTATAATTCTGGTTGGGACCCGGAAGGAAATGTCTATACAACAGAAATCAAAAGAAATAATAATAATAATAATAATAATAATAATAATAATAATAATAATAATAATAATAATAATAATAATAATAATAATAATAATAATAATAATAATAATCCCGAATCTGTAGTCGAGGGAGCAGAAGTTACCAAACTCTGGGATTCTTCTATTAACACAGATGGAACAATGCAAATACATCGTCCCGACATTGTTATCAAAGACAGAAATGAAAAAAGTTTACACACTGACATAAACGTACCAAGAGAAAAAAAATTCTACGAAACTAAGCAAATATAAATACTTGGAGACAGAAATAAAAAATGTAGCACTTAAAAACTAAAACTGTTTTTTTTTTTTAGGTTGGAACTTTGGGTCCGATAAACGAAAGGAACTCAACAACAAATCAACAAATACTCGACGCACCCCCAGGAAATCGAAAAATAGTTCTAACAAGCCCATATCCTGCGAAGAATTTTTTTTTATTCAAGTTGTTTTTATTCTTAATAGCTATTTGGTTTAATTACGTAGAAACAACAAAAAGTTACATCCTTCGCTTGTTCTGGGTCATTGGTTATGATTCAGTATATGAAAAATATTCTAAAACAAAAAGAATTTTTGAAATAATACTAATACTAATGAAGGAATTATGGGTCTAAGTACGCAGAGAAGTGATAAGAGCATTCACTACCGTCAGTAGTCAGGAATGAGCGAGTGAAACTTATGTGAAAATCTTGACTAACAAGCGCTTAGAGAGTAATCTCCCTTATATCATACTTGTTCACAAGAGAACATCATGGACATAGACCAGGTGAAGATACCAAGAACTGGTAGAGCAAATCAAAGAAATATACCAAGTAGAAGTTCAAGTTGTCTCTTTTGTGCTTGGCACATTCGTGACTGTTTCCAGGGATCTTTAAGCTATGCGAGACGCCTTTGGGATAGCTAACATCATTGGGAGTGCGCTTGTGGGAGCACTACTTGGAATAGAACATATGCTGAAAAGAGCGGAATGTCTCTAAACTGCGGGTAGAAGCTGAGATTTGATCATCATCACCTGAGAGGATATCAAATACTACTACTACTACTACTACTACTACTACTACTAATAATAATAATAATAATTAAGTAAATATCTTTGTGTTCCCGTGAATACATGTTTATATTTTTTTGGTAGTATTTTCCAGAAATAGCCCTGATCAAGCATATACAAACAAAAAATTTCATCAGAATTAAAGTAATATTTTTGCAGAGAAAATCCTTTTAATCTTAATAAAGGAAACACTTTTTCAAAGAAAAATATATAAGTAATGTTGTTAATACTGTTTATTTTAAACAGAGCATTTACTTAAATATTTGTATTGATAAAAAGAACGTATAAACATAAAATATGTCTTAAAAATGTATATGTTCATAAGAAAGGGAAGAAATTAGAATTTTTGCAGAAATATATATATACTTTGTTTCGTTATATATATATATATATATATATATATATATATATATATATATATATATATATATTCTGATATTTTCACTACAAGAAACTCTTTATATGTTAAATTATTTAATATGTGGGAGTCTGTATTTTCAGTGACGTACATAGGTTTGCTGATGTTTGGTGATGTCTGGGACCAACTCCTTGATTGTATGCCCCTAAAACTCAAGTAGAGGGGCTATAGGAGAAATGTGATACAAAAAAACATTTTAAACATGTAAAAACAGATGAAACATGAAGTAAACACTTTATTCTAATTAAATATAAACTAAATTATTATTTTACTCTTTGACTGGACGCCCTCCCGATATGGATTCCCAGAGCAGTCGCATCTACTTCCTCCTGTACGCTACTGTAATCTTTTAGATACTTATTTCCATTTTAAAATTTAATTTTGGCGATATGTATAGTTGGACACAGTTTTGTATAAAATATACAAGGATACACGCAAAATCACGTAACATCCCAAGGCGTTTAGATACACATTTATAGACGTCGGCATTCACAGACAGATGCATAGATCAATACAAAATCTTTGGTGCTTAAATTCTCCAACTAAAAACTGAGCGAAGGAATAAGGTTTATCAACCCTTAGCTTTGGTATCATTGGCCTCATAAAGACATCTGAGCGAAGATTAAGGGCCGTGGGAGCAGGGTAAAGGGAAGAGAATAAAAATACAAGGATTAGAGTCTAGACGCTATTTTTAAGAAATATATCATGAGGTCATGTGACATGACAGCCCTAAATTAATCCCCATTTTTGTTTTGTTTTGATCAGCGTGTAAACAAAGAAAGATACATCCTTTCATTAAAAAAAAACCAATCAAACAACATATTTTTATGTATAGCTAAAACAAAAACTTAATGTATATTTTATCCAGTAGGATATTCAAGAATTTAAAGTTCAGTAAATGTACAATTTGTAAAAAAGTACAATAAGCATGATGGCATCAGCCAAGAAAGTTTGAATTCACTCCAGTAATGTTCACACGTTCATGGATTATTAAAGACTAACATTATTAACGAGAAAAATCATACATTTTATCTTAAAGATATTTATAGAACAATCCAAATATTCATTATTATTATTATTTTATTTCCTTTGATTTCTGATGTGTACTCATTTCTTTCCGGGTCCTAAGAAATGGAATCATGACGTTTTCCACTGAAAAAAAAAAATTACATAGATAAAGCCTTTCGTAAGATGTGGGCTGTACTCGTGAGAATATTTTTTTGTATTTCTTTAAGGTATGGGCTTCCAGGGATTCCTTCAATTAGTCTACTGGAATTTTTTCCAATCAATCCGAGGGCTTCAACTACAACGGGGGTTGTTGATGTTCTCATGTGCCACATTTTTGAGATTTCGATTTCTTCTTCTTCTTCTTCTTCTTCTTCTTCTTCTTCTTCTTCTTCTTCTTCTTCTTATTATTATTATTATTATTATTATTATTATTATTATTATTCTTCTTCTTCTTATTATTATTATTATTACTACTGCTACTACTATTATTACTATTATTACTACTATTATTATTACAGTCAAGACAAGAACGCAATTAAAGAAAAGATAAAGAAAATTAAAAGCACAAACTTTGACAATGTTAAACAATATTTGAACAGAATATCTTTTTTCTTGAGATTAAATTTAAACAATATTTTTCAAGTATAAAAATATGTAAATATAAGGAATGCAACAGAAACGTGCTTAATATGATGGTGATCTTGTTCATCTTGAAATTTTCTGTTAGTTGATTACTAAGAGGAATTAGTTAAATAGCTTAGTTGAAATTTTATGGAACTTTCCTGTCATTCTCTCTATTCACCAGGGCAGGAAGTTAGTAGTTAGCATACATAACCATCCTCATGCGTTTTAAGGATCAAAAAGTCAGTAGATTTTGAATATTTTTGCAGAATGTGCCATATAAGATGTTTGTTGAAATAAGAGTCATTTGTAATAATATGTTCTGTAAGTTCTGTTGATGCCACATTATTGTGTCTGACATCATACCTGTGTCCATTAAATCTTTTATTTAATTTTTCTGTTGTGCAACTCGAAAATAAATCGAGTCATGTTTGTTACATTGGTTGGCGTATATTAAATTCGAATAGCTACATTTCCACCCCACCCTTGGGGTAGAAATCATGATGTTCCTCTTTGAATTCAAAGAGAAACATCACAAAAACTGTTTTTTCTTTTTCTTTTCTTAAATCCTGCTCTTCTCTTAACTATTGAAAAATATTGAACAGTTGTGTGAATCATATTTTTTATTATTATTAATACTAATTAAAAACAAAAAATAAAATTTAAAGTTTTTCTGATATTCTAATTGCATCTTTTATACAAGCTTCCTCATAAATACATTAAAAATATTTTTTCTTAATAATACGAAAAAGTAAAGAATAACGGAATTATTCGTTTTCTTTCAATTAATCTGCGAATGAAACGCCGCCAGCGAGAAGGCATGCAACTGAAACACGCTTAATATGATGCTGATCTTGTTCATCTTGGAATTTTCTTTTAGTTGATTAGTTACGAAGAGGAATTAATCAAACAGCTTTGTTTATATCTGTGAGATGGGGTGTTATGATTGTTTACATTATTCGGGCTGGTATCCACATCTTCATTGCCATATTCACAAAGTTTCGGCCGTTGTTTGCCCCAGCCTCCTTTAGCTGACTGGAATTTTGAACCGAACCCTTTATCTCGTCCAGCGGGGTAGATTGTTCTAGTTCCAAAAGGACACATGGATAAAGGCGTTGATTAGATCCAGTGACTAGACCCAAAGAGTTGTGAGTTCAATACCAGGTTACAGCAGAATGGAGAGCTAAGTTAAAGGGAAATAACTGATATGTCAAGAAGAGGCATGGCCTGTTGAACTAGAACAATCTACCCCGGTGGACGAAATAAAGAGTTTGGTTTGAAACGTTGTGAATATGGCAATGAAGATGAGGATAACAGTCCGAATAATGTAAATTAGTATAAATCTTATGGAACTCTCCTGTCATTCTGTTCATTCCCCCGGGTCAGGAAGTTAATAATTTGCTTATGTAACCATCCTCGTCCGTTTTAAGGGGTGATAAGCCGGTAGATTCTGGATATTCAGAATGTGCACCTTAAGATATTTGTCGAAACAAGATCACCATCATATTAAGCAAGTTGCAGTTTCATGCCTTCACACAGGCAGCGTTTCTTTTCTTTAGAAGCGTTCATTACCATGACAGTCGATTTTTCATTGCAAGACAAGCAACGTTTGTACAAGAATTATAAGTTTTTGTAGATTTATATATTTGGGAATTTGTGGTTAGGAATATCATAACTTGGTAAAGAAGATTTTTTTAAGTTTAAAGAATTAGGCACGCAAGGCCATTTGGAATCATGTCTCGATACCTGGAGACATCCTGAATTAAAGACCATTTATGTGGACAGGTATATCCAACTTGAATGTATTAACTGCTGCCTTTATCAGAACCTGTCACCGTATGAGCCACATTTGTTTGGGATACATTTGCCTGCTATATCCTTATCAGACTGGGTGTCCCGAAGCATCTTTTAGACTTCGTGTATTTCTGCCCCAGCATCAATTTATTGGTGTGCTCTCACTCTCAATACTACTACTACTACTACTACTACTACTACTACTACTACTACTACTACTACTACTAATAATAATAATAATAATAATAACAATGACAATAATAATAATAATAATAAATACTACATCAAACATAGAATGTTATGGCTTAGAACAAGGTACTAATAAGTTTTGTCTTGGTGAATTAAATTTGCCTATCAGTACCACAGATTTGTTTATCAATTACATAACTTGAACCAGTTGGTCATGTCCACTAGGGGCTGACACACTATATATCTCTTCATGAGTGGGAAGAATGGAAGAGCTTCATAGCCAGATGTTGAGAGAATTGTTTGTAAGTCTGAAAGATGAAGAAACTAAGGTATCTTGAGAGTAACATCTGGGTGAACTGGATTACCAGACCTGAAATTATTTCTAAATGGGTCCCACCTGCAAATATATATGCTGCTTCTAATAAAATTTGTCACCATATTCACACACACTTGGCTGTGGTGCATGTGCATAGTATACCCTATGTGTATTGCGCGTTGTATATTTGTAAACCAGCATCACTTTGTTGGCTTTCAGTTCTTTTACGGATGCTGTTCAATTTACGTTAACATTTTTGTTTCATTTTATCCCAGCAAGGAAATAAAGCCAATAAGATTTAAGGAATTACTGAGAGTGAGAGAAAGAGGGGGATATTATATGAACAGGATTCAAGAAGAGAGACGGTGACGACTGACACATTATTTACATTTTTGAAGATGACAGGAAAGCAGGGAGCCGGAAAATAGTTCCACAAGCGATAAGCGCGAGAAAAGAAACAATTAGAATAAAAATTATGATTACATCAAGCAATTTCAACAATACCAAAGAGGAAAGCTCATGAAAACAATTACCGTGGAAATATTAAAAGATGAAATATAGGGAAGCTAATTTACTGTGGTGGGAAAGAAATTGAAGCCGAGATGCCAGGTCAGGATCAATAACGTTGCCGTTACCTCTTTGGATTTTGTCAAGAATCTCTAGACAGATAGTAGAAATACCAAACCAGATGTGGCAGTAATATTTAGTAATATTTATTTATTAATATTTAGGAGCAGTAATATTTATTTTAAATATATTTAATTTTGCTACTAATTAAAATTAGTAAAAATATACAAAAAACTAGTAATGAAGATAGGATTAGTAACGATATAATAGTAATAACGCGATTTTTCGTGAGAATAAGAGAATAATAAAAGAAAACTAATAACAAGTAAAAGTTAAAGAAAAAATAAATGAGGATTTTAAGAATGAGCGTTTAGAATGAAGGCAAGACAGGAATGGATTGAGTAGGAAGAGGAGTTAATCCTGCAAATGATCAGAACTAGGTTGCCTTGATCATTTGCGTTCGAAATTCTGACTTTTATTTGAGCTGGTAGATTAGATGAGAAAAACGCAATTATACCGTTCCACTAGCATACCAGAAACAACATCTATAAATAATTATTAGGTTGGTGCAAAAATAATGACGTAATAATGTCGTTTTTTGACGTTAAAAAAAGGGTCAAAAACGACATTATTACGTCATTATTTTTGCACCAACCTAATACTTATCAACTTTCGAGATGTTGACTGTTACCAGTCATCTTTTTTTTTTTTTTTTTTTAAATCATTATCACCTCATGCAAGCTACTGAGATACATGGAGTTACAAGGTGTGGAAGAAAAGCAAAAACAATGTTACCAATAACCAAGTTTATAAGAACAAATGACTTCCTGTGAAATTGCGCAGAAGATATAAGTAATCTAGGAACAACAATTTCAAACCGGTTGTTAAATCAAATTATTATTTATTAATTACTTTTCTGTTCTAATGAGCATGCTCATCCTGGATGTTTTGCTAACGGTGTTTAGGTTGGTGTGTTCGCCAGGATTCTCCAGCTGCTCGATTTCGTACTCTTAGAATTTCAAACTGAACACTTTATTCAATCTATGGTCAATAGATTGTTCTTATTTCACTTTCCATGCTTAGGAGGTATTTCATATCAGTAATATTCATTAGTCTTATTCACTTTTATCACTTGCTTGTCTTTTTCTGCCACTGAACCGGAGTATACGACATATGATCTATCAAACCAAGTAAAACATGTTTTAAGCAACACCTTAATCCACTAGCTCATCGGTTTCTTGGATAATCTAGTGTTAAATATCCTGGAACTTTAAACGTAGTGTCTCTACTCAGATGCTGAGACTGTATGAGTATTTTGTCTTTATACGCGTTAACCTACTTGGAATTTCAAACTGAACCCTTTATTCAATCCATCGGGATAGATTGTTCTCCTTCCTCTTTCCTTGTTTAGGGTATATTTCATATTAATTAATACACGCCAGTCTTATTCATTTTTCATGTTGCTTGTCTTCTTCTTCCTCTGAACCAGAGTATTTTGCTTTTCATTTCTACCAAACCCAGGGAAGCCGATATGTTTTGAGCCACACCTTAATGCTCTAGGCTATGGGTTTCTTGAGCGATCTGTTACTGAAATCCTGGAGACTTAAACCTAGTGTCTTTACTCAGATGCTGCGATTGTCTGAGGGTTCTGTCTTTATACGCGTTAACCTTCTTGGAATTTTAAACTGAACACTTTATTCAATCCATGGGGATAGATTGTTCTCATCCCTTTTCCCATTTTTAGCGTATATTTCATATCAGTTAATACCCGTCAGTTTTAATAATTTTTTTTTCTTCTGTTGCTTGTCTGCTTCCTCCACTGAATCAGAGTATTCGTGTTTCCGCACAACCGCACTCATAAGTTGAACTCAGAACTATCAGGAAATGTGAAATATTCTGATTAGGCCATCTATATTTTAGAAAGAAAACCAGTTATAGAGCAAATGGTGGGACATTAAAGAACATAATAAAAAAAAAAACAAGAAACTTTTTGGTTAGAGGAAGAAAACTATACACTTCTAAATAATATAACACTTTAAGAAATACGTTATAAAAATGTTAGTTGTAAAGCACCAGTTTTACGGCATATCAATGGGTTATTTAATGCCGACTAGATTTTTCAAAAATATATTGCTGGTACTTTTTTTTTTTTTTTTTAAATGTATTGCTGGTAATATTTTTTTTTCAAAAAGGTATTGCTGGTAATATTTTTTTTTCAAAAAGGTATTGCTAGTAATAATATTTTACAAAGTATATCTGGTATTAAAACCTATTTTCACACTTTGATTCAGTTTGGGGGTTAACTATTTACCCGTAGCTGGGACCCTAACAAGTGCTACCACCCGGACCAGGGTAAACGTGGGAACACTAGCAATTAAGAGGCGGTTCCACGCTCCTCAAAACCTGATCAAAGAGCCTTGTAGTTTATCGTTTTACCCATGATGGGGATGTAGTTTATCGTCATACCCAGGACGGCATACATTTGGATTCAAAACACTGTCAACATTACATGATCAATGTACACAGAAATTAGATATATATTTTGTTGAAGGGACAGTGCCGAAATAATTAAATAGAGGAAGATACAAATAAAATGACAAGTAATTACAGGACTATAAAGTCTTTACCTTTGATTTGGAACATTGTTACTGAATAAACAGCAAAACAATAATAAAAAATCAGTCATTCATTATTGAGTCAAGGACACCTACTAGAGGGAAAAATGAGAAAAAGATACAAAGGAATGAAAATACCTTAAATAGAAGACCCCCCCCCAAAAAAAACAAAAAAACAAAGAGAATAATAGTTGGATCGATTGATTACAAAATCTCCCACGATGTAATCCTGTTTATACGTAAATCTGGGAATGAATATTTAAAGAAAAAAAATAGTGAATTTCATCTTACTTATTATAAAACGCAGATTGCGTGTGTGTGTGTCTGTACGTTTATATATTGGATTGGATTTCCTACAACCGATTTCAACAAAACTTCACAGGACTACGGTGGTTTTGACAGTGCCAAACATTGGAAAAACACAATTGTTTTTGCACGAAATCAATTTGAAAATACGATTAAAAGGCATTAATGAAAGGGGGACAACTCATATCGAGTTATTCTTATTAATATCGAGTTATCGAGTTATACTTATTATAAAAGCCAGGTTGTTTGTTTGTGTGTGTGTGTTTATGGGATCGGATTTCCTACATATTTCAACCGATTTCAACAAAACTTCACTTTTTTGGGGGCAGGTAGTGTTTCTTATTGTCTTGCACACTTTTTTCTTTATTTTTACATTCAGAATGCTTTAAAAATTCCATTTACAAGACAATTGTTTATAATAAAATTCTATTCAATCGCTAGACTCATAACGATTGAAAACAATGTTTTTGTTTGAGTTTGGGTTTGACCAATTCGTAAAAAAAAAAACAACAAAAAAACAAAAAACAAAACAAAAATAAGACTAATTAAGACATGCGTGTCCGTCAACCTTAAACAATAATCTTTGTCAATTTTATTTTTCAGTCTTTATGATGGTCGATACTTGATCTATCTCTTACTGTTACATCCCCGGGCAACGCCGGGCTCTACTGCTAGTCTCTTATAAAATGAAAAATGGACAGCAGATGTGATTGTCTATTACTGAGATTAAACTAAAAATACTGCAGAAAGTTTCATTAGCCTTACTTCTAGCTACAATAAATATGTCACCAGTGAAGAACTAAAAAGGAAAAGTAGAATTTATTGCAGATGAATACTTGTTTTCTTCTGCTTATTAACTTTTTGCAGGTTAATTAAAGCAATAAAATATTTGTAGGTTATAAGAATTGGGGAGGGGCTAGATAATAATGATTTAATTATACAAGTGTTGTTGATTCCGGGATTAAATAAATTCGGTCTCAAATGAATGACAAACGCAGGAATGAAATGTAGCAAATAAATGTATTGACGTAATAATACAATTCGTAATACGGTTAGTAGATCCAGAAATGAGGTTAGTAGCAATAATAATATATATACAGGCTGGGAAATTCAGTATCGAAGTATGACTTCCTTCTGAGTCTACGTGCTCGCAACTGTGACTCCTCTCTCACCGTATCACTCTCTCACTGTATCACTCCCGGGTATTCACCGGTAGCAGTACAAGTACACACTGGGCGAGTTCACTTGTATAAAAAGTGGGGGGGACCCCTTAACAACAATTCTTACTAATTAACCCATAAATGGGAGGAGAAGAAGTAGATTAATAGCTTTCCCAAAGTTATTTGCACGTAAGCAAATATAACGAACCCGACTGGAATTTGAACTCGGCTCTCTGATTAATAATTCTGAGTCGTTATCCATTACGTCTCCCGCGAATCCGAGCTTACAGCACTTGATATTCCCAGGCGGTCACCCGTCTATGTACTTACTAGTCTCAATGTTGCTTAACTTCGATGATCGTACAGGAACCGGTATTTCAACTGATGTGGTCGTAAGCCACAGATGAATAGTTACGATTAAAATTTACACGGAGGACAAAGTGAAAATGGAACCAGTTGTCATTTCATCTCAAAACAAAGGCATAATTACGGATTAATATCAAAGTGAAAACAGACAACATCTGGAAAATAGAGAATGATGACTATAGAGAATAAAACGAAACTCCAAACCCCATTTATAAACTAATATAGCAAATTGGCTAAAATAGAACGACAGATTGTGTAGAGTGATACACTGGAAACTGTGCAAAACATTTAGGTTCAGCTATATAAACATATTTGCTATGAACATGTTCTTTCAAGAAATATTGTATAAAATGCTATGTTTATAGCTTTTTATACAATATTTCTTGAAAGAACATGTTCATAGCACATATGATTCTATAGCTGAATCCAAAAAGAGAATCTGAACCTATAAATAGAATATGTTTATACAGCTGAACGCAAAAAGAGAATCTTAGAAAATAAAAAAAGATGATGTGGATGGTTAGCAAATATTTTTTCTCAACTTGTAATCAACTGTAAAAAACTATAAAATTTAACTATGTAAACGACTCTCATATTGTCAATATATCATCTATAAGAAAAGGTACATAAAAGATTCATTTACAAATAGAAAATATATTATAGTTTATGGTTGCCTTTGTCTTATTGTCTTCGTTACTTGCCACTTATCGGTTTCATCTTCGTTTTCGGTAAAATTTTGCAGGTTTTGATGTGAATGACTTTTCGACGATCTCTTGAATGTTTTTTTTATTTGTTTTTACCATCAAAGCTTATTAATTATAGAATTAATGGAAAAAGCTAACAAGTGGTTGGTGCAAGGTGAATATGGCATGTAGGAGACAACAGATCAACCTACTCCCAAGTTTTTTTCTTTGCATTGAACGCCCCCAAAACAAAACTGATCTCTTTTATTTGTCTGAGAGAAACTTTTTTTTGCCTTCCATCACTATGGTTGATGCTAACTTCCAGGAGAATGACACTTTGCACCTTCTAGAGCTGACATTTCTTTGCTGATATGAAGTGAAAAGATGATACTGAATCATTTCCTAGGTCTGCTAGTAGGAAATTTTGTTCATTGTTTCGTACTAGACAAATTTTCTCTTCGGAATCTATCTTATATATTTATAAGTCTGCTATTTGTAAATGCATTGAACATTGCTGTCACATCTGGCCCGGTGCTTTTGGTATGCATTTAGGGATTCTAGATAAAATCCAAAGAAGATTTTGCAATTTTATCAGTCTTATTTATAAATATTTTAATGTTAATTCTTCTGATGAGCTTTCCGCTTTGGTATCTAGATTTTATTGATTTAAACGCGGTACTAGATTGGCAGCTAGGTCTCATCATTTTACAGTTGAAATTCCTAGATGTAAATATAATGTAAGAGTTTCTTCTCTCGCACTTCTCACTTGTGAAACTCTCTTCCAACTTTTTGTTTTCCATTCAACTTTGATCTTCTAAGATTTAAATATTAGATAAATCATAATAACTATTGAAAAGTTATATTATATTAGAGCCTAATTTGTAATTAGCAAGACAAATTAATTTGAGAAATGTTCAAAAATTTAAATGTAATGCCAACCTTTATCTTTATTAGTTCCTGCTATTTTATTGTTTCATCCCCTTAATTATGCTTTCTTTTTCTCATGTTCTTTCCTTTGCTTGAGAAAAATGAGGTAAAATAAATTGTCATGGTGGAGAAAAATATTTTTCTATTATTCCAATGTGCACGCTACCACGGAAATTACTATGATGATTTATTCTTAATTGACACATATGATTAGTAGTTAGTAGTTATTTATTATTACAATTTGTCACCCAAAATGGAAATTACTTATAACTCAACCTAATATTATCAACAAAGATTATAGGGAATAAGTATCATTGCTGGAAATATATTAAAAAAATTACTAGGAATAAACTGTATCTATACAGATATAAAATGAAATAAGAAAGTTGACAAAAATAGTCCTACTGGGTTTATTTATTATTGGTGAATACATTCTTAACAACATAATATATGCAGGTGACACTGTCCTCATAGCGTACATCGAAAGAAAAC
>OZ010616.1:62050561-62053061 GCA_963932145.1 Acanthosepion lycidas | reverse complement strand
AAACAGAAAGTAGAAAGAAAGAAAGAAACAGACAAAGAAGGAAAGAAAGACTGAAAGAAAGAAAGAAAGAAAGAAAGAAAGAAAGGAAGGAAGAAAGAAAGAAAGAGAAAGAGAGAGAGAGAGTGAGAGAAAGAAAGTAAGAAAGAAAGTTATGAAGAACGTTGCATCTGCTTCAGCGAAATGGAATTAATAAAGAAAGGAGCAAAACAGAAAGTAGAAAGAAAGAAAGAAACAGACAAAGAAGGAAAGAAAGACTGAAAGAAAGAAAGAAAGAAAGGAAGGAAGAAAGAAAGAAAGAGAAAGAGAGAGAGAGAGTGAGAGAAAGAAAGTAAGAAAGAAAGTTATGAAGAACGTTGCATCTGCTTCAGCGAAATGGAATTAATAAAGAAAGGAGCAAAACAGAAAGTAGAAAGAAAGAAAGAAACAGACAAAGAAGGAAAGAAAGACTGAAAGAAAGAAAGAAAGAAAGAAAGGAAGGAAGAAAGAAAGAACATAAGAAAGAATCTTATGAAGCACTTCAGATCTACTTCAATGAAATGGAAGTAATGAAAGGTCAGTCAAAACATATGGGGGACACAAAGTATCATAATTAAAGGAATATATATATATATATATATATATATATATATATATATATATATATATATATATATATATATATATCTTCACTGGTATCTATGTTGGTGTATAGTCGAGGGAGGTGAATTAATAGTTAAGTTCTCATGAACATACTATTTTCTGTATTGATAACCATTATACAATATTATATAAATTGTCTTTTACATATGTAGTATGCAAGGAGAAATGTATTCATGTCTAATGAACATACTGTTTTTTTTATTGATTATTATTATACAATATTATATAAAAATATAGTTCCTATGTAGAATGCAGGGAGAATTGAA
This sequence comes from Acanthosepion lycidas, assembly GCA_963932145.1. Lineage (NCBI taxonomy): Eukaryota > Metazoa > Mollusca > Cephalopoda > Sepiida > Sepiidae > Acanthosepion > Acanthosepion lycidas. Next base: position 62,052,156 of record OZ010616.1, on the reverse strand, counting down.
TTCATGTGCTACCAAATGTTATTAGTGTGAAGTAAATCAAACTACACCGGTTAGTGTTTGAACTCTTTTGACCTATTCCATTTCTAATGCCGATTACTGCTAGTAACCCCACATATCTTCCATTTCCATAATTCTTTATAAATTTGGATCGTTTTCGTTAATCGTTGTAACCTAGAGAAAGTTATTGAATAGAATAGTCAAAGAAAGGTTGGTAATGAACGATAATATTTAGGACAAGAACAACACGTATAAGATTCGCTAGCGGCGCGTAGAAGAAGTTGTCAACTGCTAGAAGTGAGTCGTGAATTCCACAATAAATCTCTAACAGCAGACCAACATACAGTATTTAATAATGTATTTATGTAAATGTGGACATAAAATATCATCGGTTGGTATGCTACAACAATTACATAAATGCTTCATAATATTCCACAGATGATTTTATGAAATATGATCTTATGAAATTTGATCTTATGAAATTTGATCCTATGAAATATGATCTTATGAAATATATGTTAGAATTGTTATCAATGGTGATTGTATTTTTACAGAATATTTTAGAAGATTTTAAACTTTTAATTCGGTAAATGTTTGAAGTTTTATCGATTTTTCATTTAACCAACAAAAAGCTAGACTATGTTCTTGGCTGTTAGAAAATCAGATATATTTACGACGATTGATCAAACAAAATTAATCCATGGAGTGTCTTGATAAGTTCTTAAAGACGGAAATGCATCATTCGATAATCAAATTAATTTTTCCACATAAAGTATAATTTTTGGGAATATTTTCTATGTCGCGTTCGACCAAAAAGTTTAAAAAGAAATTCCATTTTGTTCAGTTGGGGAAGTAGATCGTACTAGAAAATTTTTCATAAACACTTCGTTTTCCCTCTTATTCAATATTTTGCTTCAAACATTTACATATACGCAACTTATAAAAGTTGCCATATTTCATCCGTAAAGCCAGATTACTGTTATATTAAATAATATAAGCCGTATACTAATTGACAAAGCTAAAATCGTCATGGAAGTGAAGAAGAATATTTTCACCTTTATAACAGTTAAAATAACTATACATTAAATTCAGAAATAGGACAATTGTATGCTTAGTTAGAGTCTCAGATACTGCGAAAATGATGCTGCAGGGTTTAATTCTTTTAGTATAGATAAGCAATAAAATAAAATAGAATATCTAGGTATTGTTGGTTCAGTCCAAAATCCAACATTGTAGTATAAACGAGTTATGGGCAGAGGAAAAAACAAAAACAAACTATACTCTACAAAATCTAAGGGATTAAATATTTGCGATAATCAAACCAGGGATTATCATTTCGGATACTAATTTCTAACGACATAAGTTCGTCATAATCTATTTAGTTCAATTTTGTTGAAACCGCTAGTCTAATCATACGCTTGAGTTTATTTTTATGTTTGTTCTTAATAAAAGCCCAGTTGCAGTGCAAGCCATTATTCGTAAGTTTTATCTTTACTAATGACTTAACTAATCTTGTAACAATCTAAACAGTACTATTAGTCGTTTACTTATGAGAAAAGATTCAGCATTCATTGATCGAACAAGTGCTATCATCAGTT
>OZ010616.1:61873061-62045561 GCA_963932145.1 Acanthosepion lycidas | reverse complement strand
GGATTTTTATATTACTTTATTATTTTAGTGTGAACATGTATTTGATTTGAAAGCGTTGTATTTATTTACATTCACTAGCAAGAACAATCGAATTCAGCAGGCAACCGGTGTACATGTTTAATCAAGGGAAAACTTCCCGATATCTAGATGTACTTTAACCACTGTACTACTGGTGACTTTACAACAAAGCAATTTTCAATTATCCATGTTAAGGAATTTTTCAAATCTTGTACGTGTTTCGTAGCTTAAAAGTGTATTCTGACACCATCTCGATATGCATCTCTCTCTCTCTCTCTCTCTCTCTCTCTCTCTATATATATATATATATATATATATATATATATATATATATATATATATAATCGAATGGGTAAATATAGGTAATCATACTAGCGAGTAATCGTATACAAATACATATAAATATATATATAGGGTGAGAAAATCAATGTTTAGTAACAGAACCATTTAATATATATATATAAAAAAACATAATATTTAACATTAATTGCACAACTCCGAGTTTCATGCCGAAACAATTTTCAAGTGCTGGAATTATTATATTTATTTTTATTTAAATAAAAATAATAATTCCAGTAATATATTATGCATATTTCTTCATACATATATATATATATATATATATATATATATATATATATATATATATATATATATATATATATATATATATATATGGTAAAAATATATTTTTAAAGTATGTTAAATTTATAAGTAGAAGTGCTCAATATCAGACACAGAGCGTATGTAAATATAAATGTAGACACTGGGGACAACATCGAGTGGTGACAGTCTGTTTCCTGCTTATACACAATCTACATGACATGGCGTGAACATTGCATTGAAGCATGATAAAGTCCTGCTGCCATTAGTGTTGTCCTAAGTGTTCCATTATATATATATATATATATATATATATATATATATATATATATATATATATATATATATATGAGAATTAATGATCAAATGCAGATCTAGTATGGATTTGAATCCAACAAGATGATAAAAGAAAAGAAGAAATAGGAAACATATATCAATCTAAAATGTTTCACTTTTATTAAAACTTCGTTAGAGATTGAGAGAAAACAGACGGTTTGCATTTTTATTGAAGATTATCATAATATGAATAAAGGTGGACAAATATGGACTAAGTATGTCAAACTTGTGAAAAGGGGGGGAATTGTGTGAATCCAAAGATAATAAACAATATTTACAATGTTGCGTACGAATATTATATATTTAAGTATTTAAGTATATTTAAATACTAAAAATATCCAAACTGTCTAGCCTAGTGTAAATTTATATAAAAATAGTAATTTGTATTTAGTAACTTTCTGGGAGTGGCGAACAGAATAATTTTTATTTACATTATTTGCATTGTTCGGAGTGTTGTCCTTATCTTTATTGCCATATTCGCGACATTTCAACCGTTGTACACTCCGGCCCTCGTCAGGATCTGCCTATATTTCTGAGGTGAGATAGTGTAATTATTTACACTATTTACATTGTTATAACTGTTGTCCTAATCTTTATTGCCATATTCACGATGTTTCGGCCGTTGTACACTCCGGCCCTCGTCAGGATCTGCCTATATTTCTGAGGTGAGATAGTGTAATTATTTACACTATTTACATTGTTATAACTGTTGTCCTAATCTTTATTGCCATATTCACGATGTTTCGGCCGTTGTACGCTCCGGCCTTCTTCAGGTGACTGGAATTTCGAACTGAACCTTTTATTTCGTCCACCGGGGTTGATTGTTCTAGTTTCACATAGCATGCCTTTTCCAAATGTCTCATTTAACCCAACTCTCCAAGTTTTTATTCACCACTGATGTAGCCAGTCACTGAATAAATATAGACAGAATATTTTTTTTTATCCACTGGTGTATGTTATTCTCATTTTTCATTTATTTAACACGTCTAGTACACTAAGGGAATTTCAAAACTCAATATTGTCTGTTTTTCTTTGTGATGAATATCAATCAATTGGAATTTGTGAATTACTTTTTGTAAAACTATATTTATTATACATTGAAAAGAATGAATTAATTTTATGGTTTGTAATACGCTCATGCGTCCTGGGTATGACGATAAACTACATCCGCGTCCTGGGTAACACGATAAACTAAGTCCGACAGCAAGACATCTGATCAGGAGGATTTGAGGAGCGTGGAACCACCTCTTAATTGCTTGTGTTCCCAGGTCTACACAGACCCGTGGTGGTAGCACCTGCTAGGGTCCCTGCTATGAGCAAATAGTTGACCCCACAACCTGACTCAAAACACTATGAAAGTGTAAAAATAGATTTTAATACCAGAAATACTTTTAAAAAAAATTAGTATCAACAATAAATATTTGAAAAAAAGAAAATATTACCGGAAATAAAACTCTTGACAGCATTAAATAACCCATTGAGGTGTTGATATGCCACGAAAAAAAAAAAAACCAAACCATACATTTTAAAAAAAAATAATATTACCAGCTATACATTTTTGAAAAACAAAGGAAATTTTGCCGGCATTAAATAACCCATTGTGGTTGATATGCCGTAAAACAAACCAAACCAAACTAATACGCTCATATGTTTTAAACACATCATGTAAAACTATGAAGGATGTGGGTCTATTTAAGATAATAATATACTGTCAAATTTTTACCAAATATGATTTCTCAACCCTAATTTGTAAAATAAAATTAACCTTTAGCTATATATGTTTTTATTCTTGATAACGCTTTTATTTCAAGATCATTGATATCTCAACTTCAACCTTTTAATTAACTGGAACATAAATAAGATTATATTTATCATGAATTAAATGTATCAATTAAAACTAATGCTTTTTTTTCTTGATCATGTTTTTTTCAGTATATATTAAGACGTTTGACCGGTGCATCGAGGCGGTGTAATGGTTAGCAAGCTTTTCTCGCTAGAACAATTACGAGTGAGTAGTGAGTTCGATCCTCACTGGGTGCCCCCTACATTCGGCCTTGTGTCACATCTAAGCTACGCTTAGAAAATCGGTATTAAGACGTCTACGAGTTTCTTACTGCAATCTGAATATAATTTTTAATATGAAAAGTGAATATTTCTTAGCATATTTACTCTCCATTTTCGTTTTTTTTTTTAAATAAATTTCTAATAAATTATTTTTCCTAACTTAAATTTGTTTTTGATATAAATTTGGTGCAAGTTGAAAAAAGGGCGTCTGTATTGTCCCAGAGTGATTTTATTCGAACCGGTGAAGCTGAAAAGGCGCGACTCCATGAATCCCCTGATGTTATTCGTAGCCCAATATTTAAACTTTGTATCATAACTGGAAACAAGACAATAAAAAAATGAATACAAATGCGCAAATTAATAAACAAATTGGTTAAAAATGAAATCGATGAACGCTTATTCTGAGACATCAGCGTTCGTTGGTGCTTAATTTCGCGAGTGATGTTTTTTCTTTCTTTTTTTTTTCTTTTTCTCCTTTGCCGCTGCTCCTATGCGCGTTCCCGTTCGTTTCAGAACATCAGACGAGACAAACACTAGCAAACACATCACAGTCATCAATGTGCAAGCTAATTTTACTCCATCACTCTTCGATTGCCTCTACATACCATTCCCCTACTCGCCAAACATCGCCGCATCATACATTGTGTCATTTTCGCTGTTTGTCATATTTTCGTGAGGAATTTTTCAGGCATGCTCTTGCTCCGACATACATCCTCACATGCACACCGACCCACGCGCAAAGTCACCGCACACATATAGATACATACACGCACACAGACGCATGTACATATGCTCCATGAAAGAGAGAGATAAGGAGAGAAAAAGAGAGGGAGAGATAGAAAGAAAAAGAGAGATAGCGATAGAGAGATCGGGATATGAAGAGATAGATAGATAGATAGATAGATAGATAGAGAGAGAGAGAGAGAGAGAGAGAGAGAGAGAGAGAGAGAGAGGGACACTGCTATACACGAGCGTCATTTGCGATAATCGTCAGAAAATTCATTCATTATTGTTCGTACATCGTAATCTGGTAATTCGTGACAAGTCAGGAGTACCTGGTACTATAGTCATCATCTGGTAGTCCCACCCCTTACCCACTACTCATGCCCTCCCCTTATTCTGACATCAACGCAAATAGAAATTCTTCGCATTTAACACAGTTTGTGCTATATTCACTGAGGTTGAAATAAAGTTAGTCTTTTACTCTTATTGGCTGTTGATGAACATTAAAAAAATGTTATTTCCTTCTCACTTGCTATGTTTCCTTTAGTGTTTAGAACTCTTGATGATGTAAATGAAACGGTTATTATACGTTAATATTTTTATCTTAAGAGAAACGATACAATTTAGACGTTTTAAAAATGACCATTGTCTATTTTTTAAAATAAAAACTGAATTAGTATTTAGCAATATTTTCTTAAATAGGATTTATCAACGTATCAATATATAAGTAAACAAATGTAATGATTTTCAAATAAATAATCTAAAACGATGCAATATCTGCATGATATCATATTGGAAATAGCACATTTTACATTGTCTTTTAATAAAATAAGTAGACAAAACGCGCGCGCACACACACACACACATATATATATATGTATATAATACCAAAAAAAAAAAATATTTTCTTTCTAAATTTAAAGCCCCCAAAGTTCGTGCGTATGTGTAGTCACAACAACGAAAACAAACCCAGTCCAATGAAGACCTAATAATAATATATATATGCATATATATATATATATATATATATATATATATATATATATATATATATATGTATATATATGTATATATATATATATATATATATATATATATATATATATATGTATAAATATAAAAGTGAACATAGAAGTCAACACTTAGAGGCGACAGTCTGTTTCATGCTATATGCAATCGTCAGGCCACGTGTGCTGTTATTTTTCTCGGCTATTTATATATATACGGGATTAATCATGCCGAGTTTGGAAGCAGTATGTTAAGGCCTCAAATAAAACGGTCTAATCACTCGATTACGCAACAAAACTTATTTAAAAACCTATAAAAATACATACATGTATACATAAAACAGACCCATGAACGACATATCATGCGTACTTCCAATACTTTCAAGTCATCGGCACAACGTTCTACAAACAATTCCATCAAATTAGTTTCCTATAGAATACATCCTCTATAGGTGGCATGGTTTCCTGAATCTTCCGAATGGCCCACTCGCTGAGGACATATCCAATGGGTAAAAACTGTAAATCTATAATGTGTGATTTGATTCAGTATTGGGGATCGAACGTACTAACTACTCGGCCACGTACACATACATACGATGTTCTCGGTATTAATTTTTATGTTCATCCCTTCGTACGTCTGTGTGAGTGTCCGTACACCAATCGATAAATAAATACATCTGCCCAATTTCACTCAACGGAATATTATTTCGATGCTAACATCGCCTCTTCTTCCAGATGTCTCTTGATTAATCATGCCGAGTTTGGAATCTGTATGTGAAGTCCTCAAATAAAACGTTCTAATAACTCGATTGCTCATCAAAACATATTTAAAAAAGAAAAAATATACATACATGAATACGTAAAACAGACACATGAACGATATATCATGCGTACATCCAATACTTTCAAATCATCGGCACAAAGTTCTACAAACAATTCCAACAAACTAGTGTCCTATACAATGTATCCTCAATAGGTGGCATGTTTTCCTAAATCTTCCGGAATTCTCACACGCTGAAGTCATATCTACAGCCTGAAAACTGCAAATCTATTATGGTGGGATTCGAATCAGGAATGGTTATCGAACGAACTGACGACTAGGCCACTTACACATACATACGCAGTTGTACGTGTTAAATTTTATGCATGTACTTGCGCATGCGTGTGTGAGTGTCCTCAGAAATATCGACAAATAATTACATTTACCCAATTTCACACAAAAGAATATTACTTCGATGCTAACATCGCCTCTTCTTCCAGATGTTACTTGATTAACCATGCCGAGTTTGGAAGCAGTATGTCAAGGCCAGAAATAAAAATGTCTAATCACTCGATTACGCAACAAAACATATTTTAAAATGGATAAACATACATACATGAATACATAAAACAGACACATGAACGATATATCATGCGTCCATCGAATACTTTCATGTCATCGGCACAACGTTCTACAAACAATAACATCAAACTAGTGTCCTATAGAATATATCCTCAATAAGTGGCATGGTTTCCAGAAACTTCCGAAAGGCTCACACGCTGAGGTCCCATCCACATCCTGAAAACTGCAAATCTATTATAGAGTCTTTCGAATCAGGAATGGGTATCGAACGTACTAACTACTTGGCCACTTATTCATACATACGCAGTTGTACGTGTTAAATTTTACGAACATATCTGTGCATGTGTGTTTGAGTGTCCTCAGAACTATCGACAAATAATTACATCTACACAATTGCACTCAAAGGAATATTAGTTTGATGCTAACATAGCCTCTTCTTCCAGATATCACTCGATTAATCATGCCGAGTTTGGAATCTGTATATCATGGCCTGAAATAAAACTGTCTAATCAGTCGATTACGCAACAAAACATATTTAAAAACCTATAAACTTACATACATGAATACATAAAACAGACACATGAAAGATATATTATGCGTACTTCCAATACTTTCATGTCATCGGCACAACGTTCTACAAACAATACCATCAAACTAGTGTCCTATAGAATATATCCTCAATAAGTGGCATGGTTTCCAGAAACTTCCGAAAGGCTCACACGCTGAGGTCACATCCACAGGCTGAAACTGGAAATCAATTATGATGACATTCGAATCAGGAATGGGTATCGAACTACCTAAATACTGGGCAAATTACACATAGATACGCAGTTGTATGTGTTCATTTTTATGTTCATCTCTTCGTATGAGTGTGTAAGTGTCCACAAAACTGTCGACAAATAATTACATCTACCCAATTTCACTCAAAGGAATATTACTTCGATGCTAACATCGCCTCTTCTTCCAGATGTCACTTGATTAATCATGCCGAGTTTAGAATCAGTATGTCAAGGCCTCAAATAAAACTGTCTAATCAGTCGATTACGCAACAAAACATATTTAAAAACCTATAAACATACATACACGAATACATAGAACAGACACATGAACGACATATGCGTACTTCCAATACTTTCAAATCATCGGCACAACGTTCTACAAACAATACCATCAAACTAGTGTTCTATAGAATATATCCTCAATAAGTGGCATGGTTTCCAGAAACTTCCGAAAGGCTCACACGCTGAGGTTCCATCCACAGACTGAAAACTGCAAATTGATTATCGCGTGATTCGAATCAGGAATGCGAATCGAACGTATTAACTTATCGGCCGCGTACACATACATACGCAATTGTAGGTGTTATTTTTTATGTTCATCCCTTCGTATATATGTGTGAGTGTCCTCACAACTATCGACAAATAATTACATCTACCCAATTTCACTCAAAGGAATATTAATTCGATGCTAACATAGCCTCTTCTTCCAGATATCACTTGATAAATCATTGCGACTTTGGAATCAGTATGTCAAGGCCTCAAATAAAACGGACTAAACACTCGAGTACGCAACAAAACATATATGACAACGTATAAACAGACATACATTAATACATAAAACAGACACATCTACGACATATCATCCGTACTTAAAATACTTTGAAATTTTCGGCACAAATGTCTACAAACAATTCCATCAACATAGTGTCCTATAGATTATATCCTCAATAGTTGGAATGGTTTCCAGAAACTTTCGATAGGCTCACACTCTGAGATCTTATCCCCAGGCTGAAAACTGCAAATCGATTATGGTGTTATTCGAATCAGTAATGTAATCAGACGTACTAACTTCTCGTCCACGTGCACGTACATACGAATTTGTAGGTTTTTATATTTATGTTCTTCCCCTCGTATATGTGTGTGAGTGTCCGTCTAACTATCGAGACATAATTACACGTACTCAATTCCATTCATTTCATCTTGTGTTCCTCAAAACACTTCTTCAATAATTGGTATTGTTTCGGAATTTTCAGAATGCACAATGAATTGTTTTATACAAATCTAATTTTCTAAAGCCATGGCTAAAGAAACCAATTTCTTTTTAGAATTTTATAAAACCATAGCAATGATCTACATATAGTTTGCACTTATAATTACGTATACTCTAATTTGATATTTGCTCTTCCTTAATTCTCTGTGGCTGGAAGAATGAGGTTATAGTGGTTCCAGCGAGAGAAATATGTGTATATTAAAAAGAAGAGAAGTGAGGTGGTCCAAACGGTATTGGTTGTAATGTGGATTTAAAAAAAAAAAATATTATGCTTTTCCATAATTTTACTACACTTGTTTCTGGTGTCGTGACCGTCTTCAGGTTAAAGGCGGAGATTTCCACATATCATTAAAATCAATTAATTTTTTCCTTATGTTTTTCAATGTTAAATATTCACGATATGAGATATTCTCTGTTTTTGTGTTAGTAATCCTAATGTCTTACTTGAATAGTCATATATATATATATATATATATATATATATATATATATATAAATATATATTTATATATATATGTGTGTGTGTGTTGTGCATATATATATATACATATATATATATATTCATGTTTATATATATATATATATATATATATATATATATATACATAAATATATATATATATATACACACACAAGTACATACTTTTTAATTAGAATATTTAATGATAATTTTCAAAAAATATTGGTGATATAATCAACAAAAGGGGCACACTATTTCTATTTTCGCAATTGTCTTATGGGATATTGAAATTTCTGAGATTTAAGGGAAGATAAACAAAACAATCTGTTTAATCTGGAAACGTGTATTTCTCAACATTCTGAGGAAGGTAAAATTTCCTATTACGTCAAAAGATATTGTACTAAAATCTTCATCTACTATATACTGTTTCCTAAAATCATGATCGTGTATCTACCGTGTCCATCCTGGACATCTGCGAAACTGGTTTCCGCAACTTCCTATAATTTCTATTTCAAAGCTACATAATATACTCCACAATGTCCGTTCTGCTATCATTTTACTGAAGCGCGTGTAGGTGGTCATTTTGTCTTCAATTTCTTTTCCTGTTTCTCAATGCATTGCTTAGTTTTTGAAAGTTCTCTTTTGCTATTCCAGCGCAATGATTTACATTGCATCTATGCTGTGAGGAACTTAGTTACAGTTCCTGTGGTAGAGGGTTAATCATCTGGCGTGATATACATGATGAACAAGCCCAGTAGCCGTCCTGGGTATGACGATAAACAACATTCGCGTCTGACAGCAAGGCCTCTGTTCAGGTTTTGAGGAGTGTCGAACCACCTCGTAATTGCTAGCTTTCCCATGTCCACTCTGACCCGGGGTTGTAGCAACTGTTAGGGTCCCAGCAAACAGTTAACCCCTAAACTGGGATTAAAACACTATGCAAGTGGAAATATTGGCTTCAATACCAGAAATACTTTGTAAAAAATTATTAGCGGCAGTACATTATTACTAGCAAAACACTTTTTTAAAAAAATATTAACAGCTATACATATTTCGGAAAAAATAAATGTTACCTTCAATATAATTTGAAAAAAAACAAAAAAAAAAAAAAATTGGTACAGAAACAAATTTTTAATTTATTGTATTTTTAATGAACGAATAAACATAATTTTCATATAATTAACAGTACACAGATGCATAATAACTAAATAGAAAACAGAAAGAAATGCTTTAATAGAAATAAATCTCATTTATCCATTTTAATGGGTGAAAAAAGTATTCGTACAGGACAAAAAAGAGTACATCTTCATTTAGTACTTTGTAGAATAAACATTATTATCTTCTACAGCAGTCAACCTCTTCTAGTTCTCAGTTAATGATTTGCAAATTTTAGTTGGTACTACCCGTGACCAGTTGGGTCACTGACACTTCAGATCATAAAATATTGAAGTTGATTTCACCATTAAAAGATAGTGTGTTTGAAGAAAGTTAAAATAAAAATACTTAGTTACTGTATAAACAATTTGCATTTTTAAATCTTATTCACTTAAAATATATAAAAATCAGACTAACTTAAAAATATTTTTAATGTGAGAAAAAATTCTTTTTTAATATTTAAAATATGTTTTAAAAGAAAACTGAAATATAAGAAGTAAGGATGCCCGCAATGACAGAGAGGTGGAAAGAGGGAGAGTTGGAAAGAGGGAGAGGTGGAAAGAGGGAGAGGTATAAAGAGGGAGAGGTGGAAAGAGGGAGAGTTGGAAAGAGGGAGAGGTATAAAGAGGGAGAGGTGGAAAGAGGGAGAGGTGGAAAGAGGGAGAGGTGGAAAGAGGGAGAGTTGGAAAGAGGGAGAGGTGGAAAGAGGGAGAGGTATAAAGAGGGAGAGGTGGAAAGAGGGAGAGTTGGAAAGAGGGAGAGGTGGAAAGAGGGAGAGGTGGAAAGAGGGAGAGTTGGAAAGAGGGAGAGGTGGAAAGAGGGAGAGTTGGAAAGAGGGAGAGGTATAAAGAGGGAGAGGTGGAAAGAGGGAGAGGTGGAAAGAGGGAGAGTTGGAAAGAGGGAGAGGTGGAAAGAGGGAGAAGTGGAAAGAGGGAGAGTTGGAAAGAGGGAGAGTTGGAAAGAGGGAGAGGTGGAAAGAGGGAGAGTTGGAAAGAGGGAGAGTTGGAAAGAGGGAGAGGTATAAAGAGGGAGAGTTGGAAAGAGGGAGAGGTGGAAAGAGGGAGAGGTGGAAAGAGGGAGAGGTATAAAGAGGGAGAGGTGGAAAGAAAAGGTGGAAAGACAGAGGTGGAAAGAGAGAGCGGTTTTTTCTTTGGGTTTCACTGTTAATTCATTTCCTTCTCTCTCTATCCTTCCTACACTGTTAATTCATTTCCTTCTCTCTCTATCCTTCCTACACTGTTAATTCATTTCCTTCTATTTCCTTCTCTCTCTATCCTTCCTACACTGTCAATTCATTTCCTTCTCTCTCTATCCTTCCTACACTGTCAATTCATTTCCTTCTCTCTCTATCCTTCCTACACTGTCAATTCATTTCCTTCTCTCTCTATCCTTCCTACACTGTCAATTCATTTCCTTCTCTCTCCATCCTTCCTACACTGTCAATTCATTTCCTTCTCTCTCCATCCTTCCTACACTGTCAATTCATTTCCTTCTCTCTCTATCCTTCCTACACTGTCAATTCATTTCCTTCTCTCTCCATCCTTCCTACACTGTTAATTCATTTCCTTCTCTCTCTATCCTTCCTACACTGTCAATTCATTTCCTTCTCTCTCTATCCTTCCTACACTGTCAATTCATTTCCTTCTCTCTCTATCCTTCCTACACTGTCAATTCATTTCCTTCTCTCTCTATCCTTCCTACACTGTCAATTCATTTCCTTCTCTCTCTATCCTTCCTACACTGTCAATTCATTTCCTTCTCTCTCTATCCTTCCTACACTGTCAATTCATTTCCTTCTCTCTCTATCCTTCCTACACTGTCAATTCATTTCCTTCTCTCTCTATCCTTCCTACACTGTCAATTCATTTCCTTCTCTCTCCATCCTTCCTACACTGTTAATTCATTTCCTTCTCTCTCTATCCTTCCTACACTGTCAATTCATTTCCTTCTCTCTCCATCCTTCCTACACTGTCAATTCATTTCCTTCTCTCTCTATCCTTCCTACACTGTCAATTCATTTCCTTCTCTCTCCATCCTTCCTACACTGTTAATTCATTTCCTTCTCTCTCTATCCTTCCTACACTGTCAATTCATTTCCTTCTCTCTCTATCCTTCCTACACTGTCAATTCATTTCCTTCTCTCTCTATCCTTCCTACACTGTCAATTCATTTCCTTCTCTCTCCATCCTTCCTACACTGTTAATTCATTTCCTTCTCTCTCTATCCTTCCTACACTGTCAATTCATTTCCTTCTCTCTCCATCCTTCCTACACTGTTAATTCATTTCCTTCTCTCTCTATCCTTCCTACACTGTCAATTCATTTCCTTCTCTCTCCATCCTTCCTACACTGTTAATTCATTTCCTTCTCTCTCTATCCTTCCTACACTGTCAATTCATTTCCTTCTCTCTCCATCCTTCCTACACTGTCAATTCATTTCCTTCTCTCTCCATCCTTCACCTCTTTCTTTCCTTGACTCTCTATATGACTTCGTGTACACGGTGGCAAACATACAAGCAAGCAAGCAAGCAAAGTTCACAGTTTTATAGTAATAAAGATATACGGATAATAAAATTATTTATCTCCCTTTACGGATACTAAGAGATTTTGAGGGTAAATATATGTTGTCAGGAGTCATGTTATTATCTAGTACGTTTGATCAGTGGATACTAGCATTACAGGGATTACGGCGACAACACTTTGAAACACCGGCTTCCTTAATATCACCGAAGTAAAGCAACGTTAAGTCTAGTCAGTCCCTAGATGGGTAACTGCTTGTGAATATCAGGTTGGGTGTGCGGGTGGTGTAATTGGTAATGGCTCAGAATTATTAATCGGCGTGCTGAGTTCAAATTATTTGGTACGTTATATTCTTGAATTTTCCGAGATTTTAAGAAATTTTTATTGATCTATTCTGTGGCCAGAGAAACAAAACATTGATGATAGACTGAGACGGGTATTTCTCAAAATTCGTAGGATGATACATATTTCTATCACCTCAAATGATATTATCCTAAAATCATCTACCATTCAGGACGTATGCGAACTTCCTGTCATTTTTAGCTCCAATCTACTTATTATACCCAATAATTTCCATTAAGGCATTCATTTAGAAAAACTCGTGTAGGTGGTCATTTTACCTTCAATATGCCCTGTGTGTTTCAAATTCCCCAAGCACACTTTATGTGTTTAAAATTTTTAACTGTCTCTCTGATTCTATTTAAAATGCCCGTTTTGATTTTTAATTTCGCCGTTGCGCTCATGTGCTAGCATTCACAATCATATCATAGAAGTGTTATCCTTTCCTGTTTCTTAATAAATGGCTTAGTTTTTAAAAGGCATTTTTGCTAAGATTTACATTGCACATATGCTCAGCGAACTTTAGTTAGAATTTCAGTGTGAGAGGGAATCACCTTGCGTGATTTACAATTTGAACAAATCCAATATTTCCAAACCCTCGACACAACCTTCTACGATCAATTCCATCTATCAAGTGTCCCTCACAACGTTTGGGTCAATAAATGGTATGGTTTCAAGGAACTTTCGAAAGGAACGCAGGTTGAGATCCCCTTCCAAAGGTTAATATCTGCAAATGGTGAGATTCGAACCAGGAATGCAGAGTGAACGTTCGACACACACAGGCACGCACCTATACACACACACTCGGACCTATACATGCATATAAACATACATACATGCAGACATAAATCAGACACATGAACAGAATATCATACATAGCAACATATATACGCTATTCTTTAATCATTTCACACCACGCAAGGTAATAAAGCCACTCGGACACAAGTAGGTGAAAGAATCAGGAAAAGAGGCACATTATTAAGGAGAGAGAACAATAAAATTAGAGGAATGAAGAAGTCAGTAGATAAAAATTAACATTGGATTTAAATATTTGATCAAATTCGGAGGAAAAGCATGAAGCCTGAAGAGATATCCACCAACGAGAAGTGCGCGAGAAGAAACTGTTAGCAGGGAACGTACGGTTGCATCTTACTAATTAAATAATAATTGATGAGACATTGTTGCCAAAATATTGCCATTAAATCTAGGCAATGCCATTAAATCTAGGCAATGCCATTAAATCTAGGTACAATAGCGGAATGCTCATAAGAACAATTGTCATGATAATATTCATAGGAAAGTCACAGGGAAGCTACATTAGGATGGTGTATATTTGTTTGAATCTGAGTTGCCATGCCAGAACCAATAACATTTATGATTCTACTTTTTATTTTATCAAGAATCTCAAAAACATATAGCAGGATCTCCAGAAATGATGTGGCAACACTATCCACAGAATTTTCGAATGCTAGCCTTATAAATATGTAAGATTGATTCTGGAGAAACAAATTGTTTAGCATGGCACAGTAAATGTTTAGGAATATTGGTCGCTTCAATCAAATAAAAACTCAGCCACTGATACAACGTGGTCGCAGAGTGGCCAAACTAAATATTATTTTTTGTTGGGGATACAATCTCCCAGAGGACATATAACTTTATATACAAAGTTGATTTTATATAACACGTTAGTTGGTGGGGAGGGCCATTAAGAATAATTTAAATGAACATACTTGATTTAGTGTAGTATATAATTTTTATTTTTTTTTTTACTTTGATCTGTGTTGGATATGTTACTATTTAAAATTGTAATTATAAAATAACTAATGAACCGTCCAAAAAACAATTCATCCACAAAACAGATTTTCTGCAGCGAACTAAGAAAAATATATAATAAAAACTCTTATCAATAATAACTTTCCTAATTATATTGCTGATGAACAAATAAAATGTTCTATCATAAATTTAATAGAAAGGAAATAGGATATAATAATTCTTCAACTAATCTCAAACATATTAATCTTTTATATCGCAACCAAGTACTAATTATAAACAAGACAAAAATATACTAACAATTAAATATTAACATATCCACCACAATTAATTAACTTATTTGTTCTTTTCGCATATGTCCTTGAATGTCATTCTAAGTATTTTTCCTCATTATGTGATTTGGAAATTTCAACTGTATCTTTCTTAAATTAAGTATAAGTATCCTTTTTGTTCCGATTTTCACTAAAACTTCATCGTTGCTCACATATTTATTCCATTGCATTCTTAGCTTCCTTCTGTATAAACATATCTCTGTTGCCTCAGTTCTCTTCTTCTAACACTTTCTGTGAGGCTTTTGCCCAGGGTTCACTGATGTATACATAACTGATATTACATAACCGTTCAGTATTCTTTTATTTGTTTAGGTTTTGAAAGCCACTTTCGCTGTCTCAATGCTCTGTTGGACAATCGATGTCGCACATTAGATACTCTGTTGAAATACTTCGCACATATTTAAACTGGTATTTAAATTTTGTTATCTCCAATTTGTAATTTGCATTCTATGCGTTTCCTTTTGATGAGAACTCTCAGAAGACATTCTGTTTCCTTGCAATCAATGATTAGTACATTCTTCTTTCATAGCTTCACTAGATTCTGTAAGATATTCTATACTTTTCTTTATGTGATTGTTATAAAAACTGTATTATGTGCACATCATATATTGTCAAGATTATGACCACCAATACAAATCTTAATAGGGCTTCTAAATTTGTCAGAATCGCTTTGCTATATAAGCTGAATAGTTCCGGTGAAAAGACACAAACTTGTTTTACATTCATTTGTATTTTTTTTATTTACAGACTATGTTTTTCCAGATTGATAATACTCGGTGGGGAACTGTTGCATGTGATCAATATCAGGAGATTTACAGTTCATGAATATCTTCCAAGAATATGCAATGAGTTGGGCAAATGTTAGCTGCGCAGTTAAAGAGAAAAGATAAATCATTGATTCACCAATCCGTCAACTTATATATGATTAATGTGGTATATGTCTCTCAAATACAAGCCTTTTTAGGAAAAGAAGACCCATATTGGTAGACCGTTTCAAACTATGATCAATATTGTGCTGGAAATAACATAAAATAAAGTGTGTGCCAAAACCTGCAAATATCAGTTTAGTCTTACCATGAAACACCATGATCAACAAAAAGAATTTACAAAACAAGCCAGGCTTAGTTTACCGCATTTGCAATAAGTCGTTTGATGACTTCAAGAGCCATTGTTGTTCTCACGAGAAATAAAAATCTCAGTGATGGTCTTTTCGTTCAAAGAGTCGACGGCCATTATGTATGTAGGGTGATTTACTAAGCGTGGCTTAGATGTAGCACAAGGCCGAAATATGTGGCACCCTGTGAGCATCGTAATCACTATTCAGTTGTAATTTATGACATTATGTTTATTTATTATTAAATTTTATATGTCAGTTATGAAAAAAAATTCACAACTAATATAAAAATTAATAATTAAAATAATACCATAAACAAGATAGGTACCTCTCTCATTTTTATTAAATGTTATTTTTTAATGTCTTAATTTTCCATATTTTTAATATTAATTGTTTTGTTTCCGTCGCCAGAATTGAAACTAAACAAGAAAATAATTAATAACTGCAGTATATATCTCACTGAAAAGTAATAAATTAATTATATTTAAAGAATTAAAATAAAATATTTATTGAAATAGGACGTAAAAAATAAAAATGTAAAAATTGTGATAATGTTGGTCAAAAGAAAGTGAAAAAGGAGATCTATTCTTCCTCGATGCCTATGGTGGAACTGGAAAATTATAAACTTACTTTAACAGTAGCCACCCTAAGGCATATATTGTCTGAGAACGCACGAAAAACCCTTTTAAAGATACTTATTTTAAATCGTAACTTTATATATATATATATATATATATATATATATATATATATATATATATATATATATATATATATATATATATATATATATATACATATACACGTATGTCTAAAAATTGCTCAGCATAAAGTATATACACGTATGTCTAATAACTGCTTAGCATAAATTGAAACTACATAAGAGACATTATTAAAATGGGTATGTAAATTACTATTTGTAATTCGCCATTTTGAGGGTATGATAATTAATAGTAATATTGGGGAAAATTTATTTTAATTGAGGTTTTCTGATTCTGTGCCCGAAACTACATAAGAAACAGCATTAAAGTGGGTAAGTAAAAAACTAAATGTAATCCACCATTTTAAGGGTCTGGTTAAAGTTATTAACATTGCAGAAAATTGATTTTAGTTGATGTTTTTGATTCTCATAATTACATAAGAATCATAATTAAAAACGATATGCAAAAAAATTATTGTGATTGAACATTTTGAAGCTTCGATCACTGTTATTGATGAAATTTGCCATTTTGTGGGTTCGATCACTGCTATATCATTTGCCGTTATACTTCTTCATATTATAATTTGAACTTGGCTGAACGCAAGTTTTCTGATTGTTCATTCCGAGAACTTTCGACATTAGCACAATGTCAACATCAGGTTGTTGTCTTTTTCAAAGCACATATAGCACTGTTCATAATTTTCAAAGACAAAATTCCGTGTACAACTGAAAGTTAAAATTTGTTTATTAGTGAACTGAAGAACGCCGAGTATACTGTAATTGGCTGAATAAAGCTTCAGGGCAGGTAACTAATTTATGAGGAGACGGGGAACAACATTCGCAGTTCATTCTGAAAATTACTTCAACACTATACTTCTAACATCTCTTAAAACTCTGAATTTTTATTTAATATTGAATTACTTTTTCTTTTATCAATAGGAGTAGATAGGTTCACAATCCTCTCCGGTCTTTTGAACAGAAGTAGAAGGTTTATCCCTTGTTTCCTCTTTAGTTATTGGGTCTCCAGTTCCTTCTAAAGTCTATTTCAAATCTATACTTCTAACATCTCCTCATAAATCTCTGAACTTTTATTTACTATTGAATTAATTTTCTTTTATCAATGCTAGTAGATAGGTTCACACTCCACCACAGTCTTTTGAACAGGAGTAGAAGGTTTATCCCTTGTTTCCTGTTTAGGAGTATGTTCCCAGTTTCTTCTAAAGTCTACTTCAACTCTATACTTCCAACATCTCCTCCTAAAACTCTGAACTTTTATTTAATATTGAATTATTTTTTCATTTATCAATACGAGTAGATAGGATCACACTACACTCCGGTCTTTTGAACAGGAGTAGAAGGTTTATCCCTTGTATCCAGTTTGGGATTTTGTTTCCAGTTCCTTCTGAAGTCTATTTCAATTCTATACTTCTAACAACTCCTCATAAATCCCTGAAGTTTTATTTACTATTGAATTACTTTTTCTTTCATCAATACGAGTGGATACGTTCACACTCCTCCCGAGTCTTTTAAACAGGAGTAGAAGGTTTATAATTTCTTTCCTGTTTAGTATTGGGTTTCCAGTTCATTCTAAAGTCTACTTCAACACTATACTTCTAACATCGACTACTAAAATTCTGAACTATTATTTATTATAGAAATATTTTTCCATTTATCAATACGAGTAGATAGGTTCACACTCCTCTCCGGCCTTTAAACAGGAGTAGAAGGTTTATCCCTTGTTTCCTCTTTAGGATTGGGTTTCCAGTTCCTTCTAAAGTCTACTTCAAATCTATACTTCTAACATCTCCTCCTCAAACTCTGAACTTTTAATTACTATTGAATTATTTTTTATTTTTTCAATACAAGTACATAGGTACATAATCCTCTCCAGTCTTTTGAACAGGATTAGAAGGTTTATCACTTGTTTCCTCTTTAGGATTGGGTTTCCAGTTCCTTCTAAAGTCTACTTCAACTATATAGTTCTAACATACTCCTCTTAAAACTAAACTTTCATTTAGGTTTGAATTACTTTTTCTTTCATCAATACGAATAGATAGGTTCAAACTCCTCCCCAGGCTTTTGAACAGCAGTAAAAGGTTTATCCCTTGTTTCCTCTTTAGGATTGGGTTTACAGTTCCTTTTAAAGTCTACTTTAACTCTATACTTCTATGGTCTCCACCTATAACTCTGAACTTTTTTTTTTACTATTGAATTACTTTTTCTTTTATCAATATGAGTAGATATGTTCATACTCCTCCCCAGTCTTTTGAACAGGAGTAGAAGGTTTATCACTTGTTTCCTGTTTAGGATTGGGTTTCCAGTTCCTTTCCAAGTCTATTACAACTCTATATTTCTGATATCTCCTCCAAAACTCTGAACTTTTAATTACTATTGAATTATTTTTTCTTTTTTCAATACAAGTACGTAGGTTCAGACTCCTCTACGGTCTTTTGAACAGGAGTAGAAGGTTTATCACTTGTTCCTGTTTGGATTGTGTTTCCAGTTTCTTCTAATGTCTACTTCAACTCTATACTTCTAACATCTCCTCCTAAAACTCTGAACTTTTATTTACTATTGAATTACTTTTTCTTTTATCAATACGAGTAGATAGGTTCATACTCCTCCCCAGTCTTTTGAACAGGAGTAGAAGGTTTATCACTTGTTTCCTGTTTTGGATTGGGTTTCCAGTTCCTTTCCAAGTCTATTACAACTCTATATTTCTGACATCTCCTCCAAAACTCTGAACTTTTAATTACTATTGAATTATTTTTTATTTTTTCAGTACGTAGGTTCAGACTCCTCTACGGTCTTTTGAACAGGAGTAGAAGGTTTATCACTTGTTCCTGTTTGGATTGTGTTTCCAGTTTCTTCTAATGTCTACTTCAACCATATACTTCTAACATCTCCTCCTAAAACTCTGAACTTTTATTTACTATTTAATTACTTTTTTTTTATCAACGCGATTAGATACGTTCACACTCCTCCCCAGTCTTTAGAAAAGGAGTAGATGTTTTATCCTTGGTTTCCTGTTTAGGATTGGGTTTCCAGTTCCTTCTAAAGTCTACTTCAATTCTATACTTCTATCCTATCCTCCTCAAACTCTGAACTTTTATTTACTTTTGAATTACTTTTTCTTTTATCAATACGAGTAGATAGGTTCACACTCCTCCCCAGGCTTTTGAACAGGAGTAGAAGGTTTATCCCTTGTTTCCTCTTTAGGATTGGGTTTCCAGATCCTTCTAAAGTCTACTTCAACTCTATACTTCTATCATCTTTTCCTATATCCCTGAACTTTTTTTTTACTATTGAATTACTTTTTCTTTCATCAATATGAGTAAAAATGTTTACACTCCTTCCCAGTCTTTTGAACAGGAGCAGAGGGTTTATCCCTTGTTTCCTCTTTAGAATTGGGTTTCCAGTTCTTTCTCATGTCTACTTCAACTCTATATTTGTAGCATCTCCTCCTAAAACTCTGTACTCTTATTTACTATTGAATTGCTTTTTCTTTTATCAATATGAGTAGATATGTTCGCAATCCTTCCCAGTCTTTTGAACAAGAGTAGAGGTTTGTCCATTGTTTCCTCTTTAGGATTGGTTTTCCAGTTCCTTCTAAAGTCTACTTCAACTCTATACTTCTTACATCTCCTCCTAAATATCTGAACTTTTATTTACTTTTGAATTTCTTTTTCTTTTATCAATACGAGTAGATATGCTCACAGTCCTCCCCAGTCTTATGAACAGGAGTGGAAGGTTTATCCCTTGTTTCCAGTTTAGGATTAGGTTTGCAGTGCCTTCTAAAATCTACTTCAACTCTATACTTCTAACATCTCCTCCTAAAACTCTGAACTTTATTTACTATTGAATTATTTTTTCATTTATCAATACGAATAGATAGGTTCACACTCCTCTGCGGTGTTTTGAACAGGAGTAGAGGGTTTATCCCTTCTTTCCTCTTTAGGACTGGGTTTCCAGTTCCTTCTAAAGTCTACTTCAACTATATAGTTCTAACAACTCCTCTTAAAACTCTAAACTTTCATTTACTTTTGAATTACTTTTTCTTTCATCAATATGAATAGATAGGTTCAAACTCCTCCCCAGGCTTTTGAACAGAAGTAGAAGGTTTATCCTTCGTTTCCTCGTTATGATTGGGTTTTCAGTTCCTTCTAAAGTCTACTTTAACTCTATACTGCTAACATCTCCTCCTAAAACACTGAACTTTTATTTACTGTTGAATTACTTTTTCTTTCATCAATGCTAGTAGATAGGTTCACACTCCTCCCCAGGCTTTTGAACAGGAGTAGAAGGTTTATCCCTTGTTTCCTGTTTAGGATTGGGTTTCCAGTTTTTTCCAATGTCTACTTCAACTCTATACTTCTATCATCTCCTCCTAAACTCTGAACTTTTTTTTACTATTGAATTACTTTTTCTTTTATCAATATGAGTAGATAGGTTCACACTCCTCTCCGGTCATTTGGAAAGGAGTAGAAGTTTTTTCCCTTGTTTCCTGTTTAGGATTGCTTTTCCAGTTCCTTCTTAAATATACTTCAAGTCTATACTTCTAACATATCCTAAATCTCTGAACTTTTATTTACTATTGAATTACTTTTTCCTTTCATCAATACGAGTAGAGAGTTTCACATTCCTCTCTGGTGTTTTGAACAGGAGTAGAAGTTTTATCTTTAGGATTGGGTTTTTAGTTCCTTCTAAAGTCTTGTTCAGGCCTATACTGCTAACATCTCCACACCTTTCACAGTTTTTTGTTTCCCTTTTTAGGATTGGTTTTCTGTTTCATTTTATATTCTTTTCCTTCACTTTCACTCCCGATGGCCGCTTGTGTTTCTGTGGATTATCGTTTTCATTTGGATTTTTTGTCTTACACTTGGCCCTGTACATTTTATATCTGATTGTAGAAATCAATCATGAATAAAATTAGAGAAAATACTGCACTGTTACGTAATATCGTTTTTCCCAGATAAGTGTGAATGCTGGACAATGTCCATTGAGATGTAGAAGAAACTTGAGTTGATAGAAATGTGGTTGTACAGAAGGTTGTTGAGAATACCATGGAATGAACATGTAAGCAAAGACTAAATATTGGATAAAACGGAAACAAATATGCCTGTTATGTTCATATTTACTAACCAAACAATATCAGTAATGAGGTACTCTACCAATAGACAAAAAGTAGGAATGCGTTCCTGCAGATTATGAGACATAGATTCAAATAATTTGGTCTTGTCATGTTGAACTTAACGTAAAATGTGCCTTTTCTACAAATATTTTTATTCATAATTGTTCTTTCCTCTAGACTTTTTAAAATTTAAGCATAGCTCGCATCACCTTAACGATAGAATCACTTCATTTGACTGTAAGTTCTATGCTAACCATTTCTTCCCGGGCACTTCTCGCTGGTGGAACTCTCTTCTAGCTTTTTGCTTTCAATTCAACTTTGATTTTTAAAAAATTAAATGTAATGTCAATTGTTATCTTTTGCCCTCTTAATTTCCGTTTTTATTTTTTATTTTTCCTTAAAATATTTTCTTTTTATCATATTCTTTCACAATCTTCACAAAGTACAACTTAGGACACAGTGGAGCTGTATAATTGTAGACTTAAGACTGAAAAGCATTGTTTCAAGTATATCATTAAAGACCTTATTTATGGTAGCATGATAAATATATTAACAATAGTTGAAATAGTTCAGAAATCCTTACTTTTATTCAATATTAGAAACTATATAGATGTTAACTCTTCTAAGGTCCAGAGATGAATATTCTTGAAAAGTTATATAAATTATATGAATCTGAGTTTATAATCAAAATTCCAGAAAAGCAATACAACAAGGGATTTTATACGAAATAAAACTAATAAATTTTTAAATTCTTACTTGGGAAAAAACGATGTGTTTTCCTTTTTTAGACGTTTTTAATTTATTCGTTTACATCTATCAGACAGAATATACAAATTTCTCATTATTATCCCATATGTACAAATTTTTTATTCTTAGCGAATATCGAGGACATAAAGATGCATTCCAAAAGCTAAGCAGAGTATTAAGAGACAGGAAAATTTCGTTGATAACAACGAAAAGCGTACTGAACTGCTACGTGATATCTGTCCACCTTTACTGGCAGCGGATGTTGGATAGTCTCCTCAAAGATATATTTCTACAGAAAGCATACTATGGACCAAACATATGAACAACGATGAGGTTTTGGAGAAGATTCAAGCAAAAACTAAACTTATACTTAACATCAGGAAGAGGCAGCTCTAATTTCTGGGGCACGTAATGAAAAAGGATCGCTTGGAAAATCTGCTACTCACAGGGCGGATAGAGAGGAAAAGGGACTGGGGAAGTAACTCGTGACATACTTAATGGGATTAGGCAAGTGTCTGGGTGAAATAATAAAAAAAAGACAAAACTTATTGAGAGCTACAAGGTGGAGAGACATGATCGCCTAAGCCCTGAAGGGAAACGACACATAAAATCTTTAATCTATTTTTACGTTTTTTAATGTATAAAAGTGTTTCGTTACTTACTTTGATTATTTTGTATGCGAGAACATTACATAAATATTCTCAATATATTAGGTTGGTGCAAAAATAATGACGTAATAATGTCGTTTTTTGACGTTAAAAAATACGTCAAAAACGACATTATTACGTCATTATTTTTGCACCAACCTCATATTTGATTAGTTGGTTGATTTTTTTTAGCGGAGTGATCCATATGGATCATTTAATGCCGAAATCTAAATATTTTGAACACAATTTTATGGCTTCAACTAAATATATTTTGAACGTAATTACATGCCTTCAACTACAGATAAAATGTATTGCTTGTTATTTTGATATAAATATTAGGTTGGTGCAAAAATAATGTCGTTTTCTCACATAGTAACATATGTGAGAAAACGACATTATTTTTTGCACCAACCTAATATGTATTGTTGTTATTTTTATACTTTCATAGTGTTTTATTTTTGTTTGGGGTTCACTATTTGCTCATAACTGTGAGCCTAACAAGTGTTACCACCCTGGGTCAGAGTAGAACAACAGCAATTAAAAGTGGTTCCATGTTCCTCAAAATATCCAATCTCCTGATCAGTGACCTTAGCTGCCGGATGTAGTTTATCGTCATATACAGGAATTAACTCAATATAATTAAAACTACAAGATTAAAACTACAAGAATAAAAACAGAATCTAATATTGCGATTATAAGGTCGTAGAATTAACTGTTTGAATGACTGTTTGACTGGTTAAAATGTTAGATATATTTTTGCAAGACATCAAAGTCTCGCACTTAACCGTTAAGAAAACTGGGATTCTATCTGTAGCGTGAATTTCAAATTTTACTGACAGTATGCTGTCTACGCATTTAGATAGATTGGCGGCCTGACTTAAGTAATCAAAAAATGAGATGAAAGTAAATAGAAATAACTTTAAAATTTACAGTTGCTAATGCTTCATCTAATATCTAATTTTGCGATCTTGTACTGTCTACACACGGAGATCGATGACTTGACTAAAGGTTTCGATAAAAAAGCAATTAAAAATATGTTGAGAATAAATAGTAATAACATTATATAATAATATTGGTTGATAATGCTTCATGTACGAAAATAATGCTGCAGATTTTTATATTAAATCGTTTTAGCTGAAGTCTGATTCATTTTTTCTGTTCCAATTTTAAATGCATTTGTCAATACTTTTTATGCTTCTAATAAATGATAATGCTTTTTAATAGTTTTCATTTGTTTGGATGTTCTATCAAAATTATTCCTATTAAGAATTTTATTATTCCATTTATATAAGCACTAACAATCACTAACATTTCCTAAATGATTCATCAGCGTTAACTAAATGCTTTAAATCTTATAGGCATTATCCATGCATTGTATTAAAAAAAAGTCTTTTATGATTACCTTTACTGTCGGATTTAGCAAATCGAAAGTTCAACACCCTGTGAATTAACATTCCTATAAGCATAATCAATTGAAACTACACTACGACACTTCATCATACGTATAACAGTTCAACATACGTTTATTTCTATATTCACTTTTAAAAGCATTTGCATTCTTTCCTAACTAGCGACAATCTCAATTTTCCTTATTTTCAATGCATTACTTTACTAAGATAATTTCACATCACACACACACGCCTATATATATATTAGTGGTCAATATATATATATATATATATATATATATATATATATATATATATATATATATATATATATATATATATATATATATTTACATACATAAATTTCCAAGAGGATAGAATCCAGGTAGAACTCAATGTCTAGGACAGAGTAAGAATATAATAAAAAGGCTTAAACACTAATATTCCATCGTTATAATTTATTACATTGGAATCGTAATCACGATCCAATTCATCAGAGCTACAAATTCAAAACGTTTTGAACGCATTCATTCGTACGCACAACATTCAGAACTGTCAAATACATTAATTCTTTGTGTTAGCAATTTGCCCCTGAAGATGATCTTGGATGAAATTGAAACATTACCATCATCATTTTTTGTCATAACTGTGACTCTTTTCCGATCTGCAGCAACATCAGTTAACAGTATCTTCTTCTTTTATATGGTGTAACCCTTTAGGCGATCATGACCCTCCACATCTTTTTGTCACTTTTGCCTCATAATACTTTTTGTGTTTTTGTTATTTCTCCCAGAACCTGTTCTATAATCCATTTACTCAAGCCTACCAAGTATGTTACGCGCTGCTTTCCTCTGTCTCGCTTTCCCTCAGTCTTCTTGGGAGTGTCAGGTTTTTCAAGCCCTCGTTTCTCATTACATGCCCCAGAAATTTCAAATGACTCTTCCTGATGTAATGTATAAATAACCTTGTTCTTGCTCACCTGTTAGTTCTATGGTATTCTCAGCGTCTTTCTAAATAGCAAAATAAGTAATTAATGTCTACAACGACCTGTACAATAGATGATTGTAATCACCGATACAATTATCACTTCAACATTCATTAATGTTTTAGATGGGTGAAACTAAGATTGAATACTTTTCTGTTTCTATTTGTTCCAAATTTGATTTTTATAATCTAATATTTTTTTGTTACACAATGTATTATGAATGAATACACCTTATTGTAGGTATTTTGAAAGTTAAAGTTTTTCTTTAAGATTTTTTAAGAGGAAATCCAAAAAGTTACTAAAACAGTACTTAACTGTAATTTTAGTAATGTCGTTGTATGAATATAAGCTGATTTTAATTAAATCTTACATATTTTTCAGAAAAAATACTGGATATTAAAATAGTGTTGAGGTTTACAGCATATTAGAAATTATGAAATATTAAAAAAGTATTGTCCACATCCTTCCAGAAGTTTCATAAATGATATGTAGATGTATATTAGGTATGTTAGATGTATATTATATATATATTTAGATATAATTATATATATATATATATATATATATATATATATATATATATATATATATATATATATATATATATTAGATATAATTAGATATGTAGATGTATGTATATATATATATATATATATATATATATATATATATATATATATATATATATATATATATATATATGATATAATGGAATATGCATACACCTGTGTTCCACCTCACTGGAATATAATTGGCTGGTGTCCGTCATAAATACTGACGGACGTGTAGGTGAGTCAAGAGCCTAAGTCTGGGAGCTAAGTCTATAACGACGACGCCCATTGGACTACGCCATTGATCTACACTTCTTACCTGTGACTAGGACGCGTACCAGTCGATTACCGCTACCATATTCTACTTGACACACAAAGAGAACTACAGGAACTCCTACGGAAGGTAGTAAAAGAAAGCTTGAAGAAATGACTAAATATCAACTTGAAAACAAAACAAAACAAAACAAAAAATAAAAATAAACAGAATGTATAGTTGTCTACAGATGCAACAGGCCAACATAGAAATTACAAACTGGGGAACTGGAAACAAAAAGATATTTATAGCTAACAACAGAAAGTGGGTTGAAATTTCTAGAACATATAATAAGGAAAAAGGGCTTAGAAAATTTGACACTCACAAGGTATGTTGAAGGCAAGAGGGACAAAGGAAAGCAGCGCATAACCTATCTTACGAGCTTGTGTCTATAGTTGGCAGAACGGGGATTAGGAGAAATAACGAAAGGAATTTACTAAGAGCTACAAAGAACAGGAAAATGGAGAACCATGATCGTCCAAGGCCTAAAGTTACATGGCATATAGAAGAAGAAAAACTACGTTCAATAATTTTGATATCTGCATTATCGATAGAATGACTAGCATCACTCTCATAGTCATTTCTGATAACAGAGTACTCAATATACTGCATCTCCTCGTTATATCGATTTGTATATTACCGTCACTATCTCCATTACGGTTCTTATTCAGAGCACCATTAAACAAACTAACCTCATCTAAATATTTCTTCCAACTTCCTATTTTATCATATTAGCAGCATGCTGTGGCAAACTGTAGTGACATATCCATTGATCCTGCCACTACAATATACATCAAAGAATTAATTACCGAACGGACATCCCGACCGTGATAACCTTTCAATGGCTACTAAGTGGCCATAGAAATGGTCAGTGGACCAGATACCTCATTCTTGTGATTAATCATTTAGACGTTGTGATGGTGGCACTCACTCTGCAATATTACTGAAATATTTTGAGGTTTAGTGAGGGAGAAAAATCAGATATCAACTTAATGGAATCAATTCATTGATTGATTGAAAGTTTTTACGGTTTATCAACCTTTAGCAGAATATTTAAAGAGAGAAAATATATTTAAATAGTAAGATTTTTTGGAGATAATAATACTTTTATGAATTCAAGGTTTACTAATTTACCCATAGCTCGGGGTAGATGAGATGGATTCATACCTTTCCCAATGTTATTTGCGCGTAAGTGAATATATCGAACCCGACTTGAATAGAAACTCAGCTCCATCTAGATGCTGACCAGATTGAGCGTTTCTTAACTTCGGTAGTTGTATGAGAACCTGGACATGATGAACAGATTCGATTTAGCAATAAAAAATATCATAATTTAGATCAATCTTCAGAGGATATTATATTACAAAATCTTTTTAACAGCATCTATAAGCAATTGAATCGAGAATTGTGCTTTTTCTTTAATCATTTCACCTCAAGTAAGACAATAAAACCACTAAGACGCAAAAGAGGGTTACAATGTGTGAAAGAACATAAGAAAAGTAAAAACAGTAAAGAGCGAGAACAATAAAAGAAGAGGAATTAAAATGACGGGAGATAATGATAGACGTTGCATCTACATTTTTGAAGATCAAAGTTGACTGGAAAGCAGGGAGGAGAGCTCCACGGACAAGAGAAGACATTGTTAGCATAGAACTAACGGAAAACTATTTCATCAGTAAACTGGTGAGACTTTAACACCAATTTAGTATAGCGCTCAAAATTTATAAAATCTAGATACCATAGAGGCAAGTTCATCAGAATAATTATCATGAAAATATTTATAGAAAAGTGACAGGGAAGCTACGTTACGGCGGTGTGAAAATCACTGAGGCCGATATGCCAGGTCAGGTCGAATAATATTGGCACTGATTCTTTACATTTTTATCAAGGATCTCTAGCAAGAGCACCAGACCAGATGTGTCAGCAATATTTAAAGCAAGGTCAAATAGTAGCTTCATAAATATGTAAGATAGATTCTGGAAAGACAATTTGTCTGGCATGACACAGTGAACCAACTTTCCTAGGCCGAAGACCTAGCAGTTGATTCAATATAATTTTTCCACTACATGCCAACATAAAATGTTAGCAGAGTATAAACATAGTTATATATATATATATATATATATATATATATATATTAAATAGATACATACATACATGATTGTTGTCACTTCGTTGTCTTGCGTGACCATTACAAGAAATCATTGCAAGACATAAAGTGTTTTAATGAATATAGTTTTTTAAATCAAGCAAATATTTAAAGCCTAAAGCAGAAAATTGGAATGATACACACATAATAATTACTAGTATTCGAGGATTCCCGTCTAGTAGGGTGGTTAGCCAATCCCTATTGCAGATGCTCGCTCAGCCACATTTGTGTTTGTTCAACACCTGCAGAGCCAACCTGTGATTTATACTGCAACTCTTCTGAGAAGACCTTAGTTACAGTTTCTGGGAGAGAGCGTGTTATCTAGCGTGAACAAGGCCAGTGCACTCAAACCCTTGTCACTATGATTTGTGGCTTTGTCCCAGCACAACCTTCGACGGCCCCCAAGAGTTCCGTTTACCCAATTTCACTCACAAGGCTTGAGTCAAACCGTGACATGGTTTCCAGGCAATTTCCAAAGGTGCCGCACACTGGGATCGCCCCGTCCAAATCGATAGCATCCTGACAAATCAATCATGGTTGGGATTCGAACCCGGGTTTCATGGTCAGAAAGCGAACGTTCTAACCACTCGCCCATATACACATATACATCTACATACGTAAATACATGCATGCATGTACACTTCGACGTTGTGTAATGGTTAACCAAAAATGTCTTGTTAGATCAATTACGACTGCGTTCGATCCTCACTGGGCGTCTCCTACTTTCGGCTTTGTGCTACATCTATGTTTAGAATTCACTGTTAACTTCGATGTGGTGTACTCGTTAGTAAGCTTGTCTCTACTACGACTCATTT
This sequence comes from Acanthosepion lycidas, assembly GCA_963932145.1. Classification (NCBI taxonomy): domain Eukaryota; kingdom Metazoa; phylum Mollusca; class Cephalopoda; order Sepiida; family Sepiidae; genus Acanthosepion; species Acanthosepion lycidas. Next base: position 62,016,304 of record OZ010616.1, on the reverse strand, counting down.
AGAAGCTTGTCTCTATTAAAATCCTCACTTAAAAATCACCTTACATACATACATAATGGTTGTCGACTCTTTGAATGAGTATGATCCTCTCTAAGAGGTTTTTAGTTTACGTGAGGGCGACAATGGCTCTTGAAGTCAACAAACGACTTGCAGTGCTTATTGCAAATGCAGTAAACTGTCTGGTTTATTTTGTAAATTCTGATAGCAGAAACACCAGACCATATATGGCAGTAATATTCAATGTATTTAAGAATGGTAGACTTATAAATAAGTAAGATAGATTCAGGCAAAAAAAAATGTCTAGCACGATAAAGCGGACTAACATTTCTATTAGAGGACTTAACGATTTGAATCTGGTAAAGAAATGTATTTTGCAGTCAGATAATAAACACTTGCTCTGGATGCAGTTTTTTTTTAAATCCCAAAACGCTCGATGATATCAATCTGGAACATGTAAAAAAAAAATCCATATAGGTATTATTGTATTTATTTCCAAAATGTAAAAAGCAAATATCAAATATACTTCTGATGTTGCTTAACATAGCTATTTATTTTACAAACTGAAAAATAAAGTACGCTACTTAGAGAAAAAGTCCACATTTAATTTTATTTGTATTTTTTCACATGAAAATAAAAAGCAAATATACAAAATAAATTGGTAAATAAGTAAAATTAAAAACAAAAACAATAGGATTGCATCTGTTAAATAATAGAAGTTGTTTCTCAAAGGAAGCGAGAAGAAAAGACTAAACATTAATTGCAAAGAAGAAGGAGGAGAGGAAGGAAAAAGAAGAAGGAGGAGGAGGAGAAGAACCGTTTTTGTTGCTTTCGTTTGGGATATCTGGTTTTCTTTTGTAAATATATGTGGGTGAAAAAAATAAAATCCATAGGCTTTCAAATTGTAACCGATGCTGTATTCATTTTCTACTACGGATTAAATAGCAGTGTTTACTAGACCTTTAAGCCTTAGTTGGCAATATATCAACTCTAAATTCAAAACGGCGGTAGAAGCATCGGGCAAACGACTCTTCTATCTTTTCCAAGAACACTAAGAGCAAAGAAAAAGAAAGAATCTTTGGAAAGTTAAGATCACCTATGTCCTGGGAGGTATGGCAATTAAAGAATTTTGAAAGGATGTTAGAAACTATAATCTGGGTGAGGCTCAAATCATTATACATTGAGTTTGTTGCTTTAGATCAGGATCATACGTTCGTACGAGCTGCTATTTCTTTTAGGGGTACATATAGAGTATAGCTTTCTGATACCAAGAGTTAAACCGTTTGGCTTTTATTTATTTATGTGCTTATTTATTAGAAAAATGTAGTCCAATTGTATTTGACAGCAACATAACAAATTAACCAATAGTAATAAAAGGAAGCCTAAAAAACTTTAGAAAAAAATAACACTCATCAAATAAATAAAAATATAACTAGCGAAGCCTTTCAAGACGTAAAAATATAAAAAGAAAGGAAACGCTGGTTAAAAAAAATATTAGCAATAAAACTAAAGTGAAAAGAAGACGAGACAAAGCACCTTAATACACACACTCACACACTCTCTCATATACAAATAAACAAACATTTTAAAATGTATTTAAAAGACAGAAAACCATCCTGGAGGCGTGGTTGAAACAGTCAGAACGGAATTGGCGTGCGATGAGGCGCGTACGCACACGCGTGTAACAGACAAGCAGACAAGAAAAGGTATTAAGAAGAGACGAGCGAATAAGAAAAAGAAGAGATAAAAGAAGGCAAGAAAGAAAGTTAATTAGAAAGAAAGAAAGAAAGAAAGAAAGAAAGAGAGTGAGACAACGAGGTGATGAGATACAAGTAGAGAAGAGAGAAGAAGAAAATTATCCGAGAGTTTTAGAAAGGAAGTCCTGAAGAAAAAAAGAAGAAGAAAAAAAAAAAAAAAGAAACAAATGAAAAAAGAAAGAAGTGGATTTAACGAATCAAGAGCGAAGCAAATTGAAAGGGCTGGGAATAGCAGGTAGTAGCGGAAATGGAGTTTTTGACGCATGTCAGCTAATGAAAAATAACAAAGGGAAATTTTGTGGGCGTTCGTAATCACACTCATTGTTTCGCCTCCCTTGGTTTTGGGATACGATTCCGACTGTCTTTCTTTTTAATAAATGGCATAGCAAATTTTCTTTGCACACTCATCCTTTCAGCTTCTCTGTGTTTCTTGATTACTTATTACCTAAACTTCCTGATTCAAGACTTCCGCTCATTTTTTTACCTTAAATACTACTTACGCTATGGTTTATTGCCTCTTTTTTCCTTTAATACATTTTTTCATAGTTTGGGATAAGAATGGTCTTGAAAAATATCAACACCCATTGTCAAGTGTTCCAAGAAATAGGACTCTAGAAAAAAGCAGAAAATATGATTTCGAATAAGTATGAAAGGATCGATGGCGCCTACCCAGAATCCGTCATAAAAATTCAGGATGTGGAATTAGTAAATACTAAACTCTTCAAATACTTCGGTATATGAATCATATTTAATAATTTTACGATAGGTGATAAGCAAATTGGATATATAATGAGCTGTGATAGTGTTAGTTTCGCTCAACACCACAAATTGCTACAAAACGAAAACAACCTAAAAACTTAAGTCATTTTCTTAAACAGTCTACTTAGATTGAGATTTTTTTATATGAATACAATCCATGACACCAAACTAGTTTAGAAATACCTATATTGTCGGTTGTGTACAACTTCTTTCTTAGATCAATGTTTAAAAATGGTTTTGAGCAAATAAAAACTGTAGGTCTTAGTGAGGACCATCCTTCTTCGAGCAGTGTAGACTGGCATTAGAGATTTACGAAATGGCAGAAACGTCATAATTTGGGGACTTTCAACAGAAGCAACAACTAAAATGGATAGCATATGAAATTAACAGAGAAAATAATGACATAATCCAGATAATGACGGTACACACTAATCCAAAAAATGATTAGGAAGGAAACTCCAATAAATATTGAAAATAGCGATAACAGCTACAGCATTTGAGAAAACTACGTTCCTGAAAAATATCTTTAGGAGAAAGATTTTAGAAATTTCAGCTGACAGCAGAACTGGCTGCTCAGTCAATGAATGCCAAATGTTTCCTTATAGGGAAACGGCTAATATTATCATTAGCATTATTGAATATAATATAAAATAAAATTTGAATGATTCTTAGGACAAATGATATGTTCATCCGGAGATTGAGAAGAGATAAGCAAACACCCATCAATACTTGAAAGAGCGATAACAGCTACTGGACTTGAGAAACCTATTTTCCTGAGGGATTGTTTTAAGAGAAAGATTTTAGAAATTTCAACGGACAGCAGTACTGGCTTCTCGGTCAATGAATGGCAAATGTTTCCTTATAAGGAAAGTAGTAACATTACTTTCTCGCATCAAGTACAATTTTCAAATTTATTCTCATAAGTATTAGTTCGGTTTTACGTTTGAACTGATTAATTCTTCTTTATCTTCTTTGTCGCTGTATAATTCCATTGGTACGGCGTAAGTTCTTCTGACGGCTTCTTCCTCAGAACTGTAGCACTGTAGTACGATCTCCCGGTGAGATACTTCCCTGTTCCCAACAATCTTCAAGTCGAAGATCAACCGTGATCTATCTTATATATCCTCATAACATTCAACCCTTTCTCCATATGCGCTCTTACTATATTCTCATTCTATACTTTTTCTTTGAGAGTTACTTAGCCATTGAATTGAGTGAACAATAAATCATGTTTACGTAAATCTGATAAAAGAAACACATTGATATATTCATTCTGTGCCGCGCCAGGAATTTTTTCTTCCCGGAATCGATCCTTCAGATCTACAAACCAACAATTCGCCCTTGCATGGAGTATTGCTGCCATATATGGTCTGGAGCCCCTTCTGTTTGCTTCGAGGTCCTTGATAAGATCCAGAGACGGATATGCAATATAATTGGCCCTGTTTTGGCATCTCATCTACAGTCGCTGTTTCACAGACGCGCCGTCGCCTCTCTCTGTCTTTTTTATAAATACTTTCATGGCAATTGCTCCGATGAGCTGCTTTCGCTGTTTCCCAGACTTCATAAATTCAAGCGCCCTACGAGGCTGGCATCCCGCTCTCGCCCTTTCACTGTCGTAACTATTAAATGTAGCTGTCTCTTCTACTCCAGTAGCTTCATATCGCACCTCTCGCTTGTGGAACTCCTTTCCAGTTTTCCTGAGAGCTCCCGGGGAAACTGAAATAGGGAAGGAAGTTCCACAAGCGAGAGATGCGATATGAAGCTACTGGAGTAGAAGATAATCTCCAATTATTCAAATGCAATGTCAATCGACATCTCCAGTTGCCTTGATCTATCCACTATCCCTCTTCTCATCCTTTCCTCTATCACTCCTATCTGATCTTGCTCCAAATCTTCTGTAACCCCTTGCGTCCTAGTGGCTTTCCCGCCTTGCTTTGGGTGAAACGCTTAAAAAAAATGTGTCATCGTAACAATTTTCTTTTATTCTTTCATTTTGTTAATAACCTTATTTTATAAAGCTATACATTTTTTTATATTTTTCTTTACTAAATTCAGTCATTCTTTTCAACCTTCATTTTCCACTTAGTCAACAAATAGCATTTTACTAAGCGTAGTTTAGATGTGGCACTAAATTATGAAACAACCGATGAGGATCGAACTCACTACTCAGTTATTGTCTGGTTCATTCATAAACACGTTCACTTCTACCGCTATCATATTTTGTATAACTTCTTTTTTAAATCATTTTTTTAATTCTTTAATATAATCACTCACTCTTTTTTTTAACTAGAATTTTTTGCAACACGCGTCAGCATGTTGAAATGCACACAGTATTTACTATTGTTGAAGTTATCGCCATTTTTTGTCGAGATTTACAAACTGTGCGTTGCATTCAAATTTGCAAATAAATCGATGAAATTTGAATAAAGCTGATTTGCTTGGAAAAAATACTTTAACAAAAAACCCATTTCGCGGTTTAATAATTTCTTTAATTTAATTTTATAGGACATTATGATAAACAATATTTTTTAAAGAAAATTTGTTTATCTTCTTTTTCCTTTTTAACAGCGAAGAATAAATTCTTAAGATTTCTTACTCTTGAGCATGCAACATACAACTGGCCATGCGTAAATATTTCTTTTTGAGGGCCAGATTACAACTTTTCGAAGCGTTTGACCTTGCGATTTGTTTGTAGTTCTCGCAAACACAGGGCGAGCTAGAAACCGGATTCTTGTATATATAAAAACTTTTATTAACTAATTATTTGTTATTTTAATTATATATTTTTTAAATAGTGGGAGTTTTTTCTATTAAATAATAATTTTATTTTTTCCCCAAAAATAATGAAAATTTATTGTACTGAGCTACGCACTCTTGTAAAACAAAATGTATTTTGTACCCCCTTACTTATTTGCATTTGTCTCCAAAATTTGGTTTCGATCGGTCAATGTATGTCTATTTTAGAGGGTGTGGCGGACGGACTAACTGAAGTCACGCGCACGCACACACTCAGACAGACACACTCAGACATACACTCTCACACACACACACACACACACACACACACACACACACACACACACATATATATATATATATATAGAGAGAGAGAGAGAGAGAGATGGATTTATTAACATGAACACAATATTTTTAACATAATTTTCTGTGGACGAATTATTTTTAACTAAAATCTGGGATTTGGGAGCGTCCAGCAGAGACATCTATTGCAATTGTGAAATTAGACCGTTAATGTTCTTGTTAATCGATAATTGAATATTTTAATTTTAAACATTAGGTTGCTGTCATGACAATAGATGCATCTATATAGTTGTTTCTAGCAAGTTTCGTTCTGTTTTTATTAGGTTGGTGCAAAAATAATGACGTAATAATGTCGTTTTTTGACCTTAAAAATAAGTCAAAAAACGACATTATTACGTCATTATTTTTGCACCAACCTAATATCTTACATAGAAAATATGCTATTCTTATATGTCAAATTGTTTTTGTGACATAAAGATCTTTAAACTTTCAGATGAGTAAAGAGTTAAGCACAGTTGTTCTTTTTCAATTTATAGAATTAATTTTGATAAAAAAATGTAGTGTAGATATATTTTAAAACAAAAGTGTCCGCTCAAAAAAAATAAAAAAATAAAATAAAAAAATAAATAAATAAACATCCAAAAAGCATTCTGGAAAATTACCTATAATCCTTAATTATCCTATAAAATTCCTTACATAACATACATAATATACAGTGTTTTAAATAATTTATTGTGGAAAATCATTATCCAAATATGCCAATATATACAGTTCATTTTTAGCTGAAAATAAATAAGGAAAAAAAGACAAAATCGACCTGCAGATTATCTTTTCTAAATAAATGACAAACTCTTCGCCGATACTTTTTTTTTACACAATATGTCTAGTGTTCAAATATTGAATCGTAGCTCATTAGAAAAACAATAAAAATACTTGCTAGTCATGAAATGTAAGATCACGTAACGTTTTATACTAATATGAAGCAAATAAAATTTAGAATTAAGAAATCACTATTTGAAAACATTACTGTAACCTTAAAATTTTGGTGAAATAGACGTTTATCAAGATTAATATTCTGCGACATTTCTATGGACAGTGCTTTTCCATATAGTAAAAGTAAAGATATATATATATATATATATATATATATATATATATATATATATATATATATATATGTGCGTGTGTGCGTGCATGTGTGTGTATGGGTGTGTATATATAACAGTTTTAGTTTAGATTGGATAGTTTACCGTTATATTCACAGCCAGAAGAAAATTTATGAGCGTTCATAAACTTAAACCTCTGAAAACGCAACGATATTGTGTTTATGAATACAGTTGCCTTGATAAGGGCCATCAGAGAACAAAACTCGTCGGTAAAGAAGAGTTTTCTTTTTGTCTGTCTGTCTGTCTGTCTTTCTGTCTCTGTCTCTGTCTCTCTCTCTCTCTCTCTCTCTCTCTCTATATATATATATATATATATATATATATATATATATATATATATATACCAAAGAGAGAAAGAACAGATGGAGTAAAATTGCACTGTTCATAGCATTTATTTAAAAAAGTGCTTAATACAAAGTAGACCAATATATATATATATATATATATATATATATATAGAGAGAGAGAGAGAGAGTGAGAGAGAGAGAGAGAAAAATAATAAAATTCATTATATGCAAATATTGATTAATCATCGTATGTATTCGCCATTTGGGAATAAAAGTGTGAATTCGATTTCAGGTGAAATCAAAAATAAAAGAAACAAACTATGCTGATTTTCACCGCAGATTGGTTATTTCAACTTTGTACTTTAGCTCCACATATTCATTATAATCGAAAATTTCCATCTGTTATTACGCAGTAATAAGTTTAAGTCAGTACGACGTTCCATATATTTATTGAATCATCCATTTCATTCTATCCCATAAAATTTCTCTTTTTCCTTTTTCAGATTCTTTCATATTTAAAACTTTAATATACTTGTCGCTGTAATTCTAACAAATTCTGCCTTTAACATTTCTTTCTTTCATATGTTCGTTCATTTCTATTTTGTGACTGTTTTCAGGTTTTGTTCGCCAAATGTTCTCCTTTCCCCACTGTAAGTCGAAATTACCCGTCCAATCCCAGTATTATTCCTCATCTTTTCATCCTCAACCATATGCCTTCTGCTCACTAAAGAAGAAGAAGAAAAAAAAACTGCTGGCAAGAATAACATCGCCAGCAACACGCCTTTGCCGCCAATCACTTTTCTCGCCACAGTTTCTTGTAATGGACTATTTATTAATTGGTACGGCTCTTGTGTGTCTGTTATCGGAAATTCAATCATAATGCTCTTTTCTCGATTTAATTAATTTGTTTGTCGAGTAAATGGAAGAAGTAATTCTAAATGCACATACGCATTGGCCGGAAGGGGTGTAGGATGGCTGTAAATTTGAGTGGGAACTAGAATGAGTAGGGACAACCAATGAACTTGCGTAATCTTTAAAAAAAAAAAACTCCAATGTCGGAAAGTGAAACAAATGCACGCATGAATAAGGCTGCATGATTCTTACGTCAATCAATAATAGAAAAAAAGATCTTTGTATTTTAAATTACAACTATTTTTACATGCCTCTATCATGGTTATCAATGAAAGAATATAAAGACAAGTTTCCGGTATAGATAGATGAAAAAGAAAGAAAGAAATACGTCATAGATACTCGCATCATAGAGATTTACCTGGACATGTACACAGACAGTCAGAAAAATACCCCCACACACACAAACACACATCAAACAAGCACGCATATATATATTTAGTGTATCGGGGCGGCAGATCATTATTTAAACATATATTATTAAATATAACAGACAATGAATGTCTGTTATGTTTGTTTGTTTGTTTGGGTTTTATGGCATATCAACCACTGTGGGTTATTTAATGCCAAATCCAGTTTATATGAATTTTAAATGCCTATTTTGTATGGAATAAAAAACGTATAGCTGGCAACATTATTCTTTACAAAAAACGTATAGCTGGCAACATTATTTTTTTTTACAAAAAACGTATAGCTGACAACATTATTTTTAACACAAAACGTATAGCTGGCAAAATTATGGTTTCAAAAACGTATAGCTGGCAACATTATTTTTCCGAAAACATTATCTGAGGCCTTGCTGTTGGATGTAGTTTATCGCCGTACCCAGGACGCGGATGTAGTTTATCGTCATACCCAGGACGTTGTCTGTTATGTCTGATCATGAGCCGTTCTAAGGTTCGAATGTTTGCTTTAATTTCTGGTGAAAATAAGGACAAAAATTGTCCAAAAGCTTAGAACTAACTTAATAAAAAATATCCAAATGTTGGACATTTTCTCTTTACTTTCACCAGAAATTAAAGCAAACATTCGAGCGACTCATGGTCAGACATAATAAAAATACATTTTCTGTTATATTTAATAATGGTGGACTCTCCCGTCGTATTCGACGTATCAGGGTCAAGCAGCTCAGTTCCTAGGAACCGACAGCCAGACACCAGCACATATAATTTTATTATAGTGGTGAAGGTTTCGTGTAAGACCAGCCACACTTTTTGAAGGGCCGAATATAGAGATTTGGTGCACTACGTGCCACAAGGTTCCCAAACGACCCTCTGCAGGTTATGAATTCAGAGTTGTCCTTCTCCTAGACAAGTTGACATCCAAGGCTATAGAACCCAGTCTGTCTTGCTATTTTACCCATAGCTGGATGGAGAAGAAGAGGATGCACACCTTTCCCAGGGGTATTAGCATGTAAGTGAATGTAATGTATTCGACTCAATCCGAGCCGCTATCCACTACTCCTCCGTACCCACTCTGTATATATTTAATAATAATAATAATAATAATAATAATAATAATAATAATAATAATATATATATATATGTATATATATAGGGTGATTGAATGACATAGTCGAAAAATTGTTGGTAATGCGTTTCGTCCTCTAGAAGGATTTCATCGTTTTGATGAAGTCCTTCTAGTGTACGAAACACGTTATAAAAAATGTTTCCATTTGGTCATTCAAACGCCTAAGTCTGTTCTGATTACACACACACACACACACACACACACACACACACACACACACACACATATATATATATATATGTACCGGGTGTAAGGATCTCATTTAAAATCAAATTTAGAAGTAATTCATACTAATTTTTCTATCTTTATGACAATGAGTTTCTATAAAACATTATGAATACATAATGAATCGGAAGCACACACACACACACACACACACACACACATATATATATATATATATATATAAATATAATAAAGAACATTTATATATATATATAAAGAGAGACAAAGCTCACTAAGTAAACGTTAATTTTTGCATTTTATTTAAACCACTGTGTGTCTGATGCAAATTTATTGTCTGTAGATTTTTCAGATAAAGTTATTTAATAAGGTCGATGCTAATTTTCATAATATTAATTAAGTTATCTATTAGTAAAATCTAAATATCATACTCGTGCTATCCTGAAGCATATTAGAGTTTAATTACTAATATGTAATTAAACTCTTACTAAATGGTTTATTATTTTCATAAATTAAATTATAACCAAGTATCAATTGCCAACGACAACCATTAGAATGTGAGAAATTTTAATGATGATGATAATTGTTACTTTTTATGTGATAAACTGTAATTTTGTAGAGGTGTGGCGGAGAGAAATCTTCTAGCCATATATAAAATGCTCCATCACAAATCAGATTTATATTGAAGACAAACTGAATGTAAAGAACTGATCAAAGTAGAAAACACCTATAAAATCTTAGTTTGAAAGATACCAAGTACTAATGATATTAAATATTATTTACCAATATGCTTCAATAAAAAGAAAACGCAATCAATAATTAAAGGAAGACAGAAAGAAAGACAAAGTCTACAACTAAATGATCAAAATGAAATTGAAGTATAACTATCAACAAAAGAACCAAAAACATCAAGCTAAACTTAATCGCTTAATCAACCTGAAAACCAAATGGTTTTAAAAAATGACATACCTGATTACACATTGCAAGTATAATGACATACCTGATAATGACATACCTGATTACACATTGCAAGTATAAGACTCTGATAATGAAAAGAATCTTAGCCATCAGTGATATCGTAATTTTAGGTTGTGAACAAAAAGCAAGGGTTTTTTTTGTGAGCAGCTCAAAACTAAAATCTTTTACAAGGAGCAAGTTTTAATGACTGAAATAAATCTAAAGTATCATTTCTATATAGATAATAAAGAAACTATGGTCATCTAATCTATGAATGCTCTGTCTTTGCAAAAAAAGCTTAAAATATGTATATTAGGAGAAGAAAAAATCTACAGTGAAAGATATACCAATATTATAAAAAACTACGTCATACAAAAATGGTATGAGTAAAAACCATTACCAATTTTAGAAGCTGGTAACATTATTTTACTTAAGACTTCACTATATACATTGACCACACAATATAAGTTAATAGACCAGATACTTCTTAAAATATTCAAAGACTATGAATGCTATCTTATAGACACTATCATACAGTCTAACAAAAACATATTGGCAAATGAATTACATAAATAAGGATTTGGAAGACAAATATTATTCTAGAAGTAGCCACATTGCTAGGAATGATCGAGAAGAATACTAATAACTGCTTTAAGAATATTCAAGTAAATCCATGTTTATCTTAAATAAAAATGATTTTGTTAATTGACACTGGCTACATAGAAAAAACTCTTTCAGTCTAATGTGTTTAATGGCTTATTAGGAATTAGCTTCATTTACTTCTGATATCAGGAGAAAGACGCGGTGAATGACTGTATCAAACAGCAATTCAAAGTAAATACATAAATAAATAAATAATAATAATAATAATAACAATTATTATTATTATTTTATTTCCTTTGATTTCTGGTGTATACAAATTTCTTTCCAGTTATACTACACAAACTAACAGACCAGATATAATAAGAAAATACTAAAAAAGTGCCATTTCAGAGACATCGCTATACTGTCTGAGAAAAAAAAAAAAAATTTCTGAAAATGTATTTGACAAATTTACAAGATATAATAACCTGGAAATAGAAATTGCAAGATTTACTACTCCAATAATAATATACTCGCAAAGAAAAAGATTGATGATACAAATGTTAAGAAAAATCTCAGTGAATCCTTCACTATTTAAGAAACAAAAGAGTTCGCTCATAAGCAACCTGCCACATACTTCAGAAAACTCTCTTAATGTGATATGCGCAATAACTTTTTAAAGAAAAGTTTCTTTTACCCTAGGTTTCCCGTAAAAGATTGGATAAAATAGTAAACTAGAAAAAACTGGGTATTAATATTAGGTTGGTGCAAAAATAATGTCGTTTTCTCACATAGTAACATATGGGAGAAAACGACATTATTTTTGCACCAACCTAATAATAATAATAATAATAATAATAATAATAATAATTATTATTATTATTATTATGATGATGATGATGATGATAATGATGATAAGCCCGATGTATGGAACATGTTTGAGTGGTGTAAGAAACTGGTATGAACACCTCCCAACTGTAAGAAACTGGTATGAACACCTCCCAAACCCAGTCACAGAGATAGGACATGTAACAATTTTATGGAACGTTATAATACACAGAGACAGAATCAAAGAAGACGAGAACAGAATGTCATTTTTTTTATTGACATGGCAGTCACTATACATTGCAATTTATCTTTAAAAAAACTATCAAAATGCAAGAGTCTTGAAATCGAAATCTCTAGAATGTGGTACATGAGGACATCGATAATTCTAGTTGTAGTTGGAGACAGCGGATTGATTGGAAAAGGTACATGATTGGATAGATTCATTGAAAGAAGCCCTGGTAGCCTATGCCTTAAAGAAATACAAACTTGTGTTCGCAAATACAGCTCACACCTTACGAAGTGCTTTATCTTTATAAAATGCGTCTAGGCTTCTTTTTTTAGGAAAATGATCAGTGGAAAATGTCATGAAACCATTCCTGACCTTAAGTTACTGATTAGGACACGGAAGAAAATCAATATATAATAGAAATCAAAGGAAATAATAATAATAATAATAATAATAATAATAATAATAATAATAATAATAATAATAATAATAAAAACAACTTTAAACTACAATTATCGATGATGTGATAGGGGCATTTAGTATGATGAAGAACGGTATCGAAAATCATGTGAGTAAAATTCCTGGAAACATCTCAGAGCTACAAAAGATTACTTTGTGCGGAACTACATTTATAATCTGCAAACCCCTCTTCATCTAAACGAAGCGACTCAAATGTATATAGATAACTCTTCTACAGTGCCCTTTTTACTTATAGACCATTAAAATTGCTCCATGATAAAATTATACCACTAATAATAATAATGATGATGATAATGATGGTGATAATAATAATAATAATAATAATAATAATAATAATAATAATAATAATAATAATAATAATAATAATAAAATACAAGGACCTTGAAATAGAAATCTCGAAAATGTGGCATATGGGAACATCAACAATCCCTGTTGTAGTTGGAGCCCTAGGACTGGCTGGAAAAGAATGCAGTAGACTAATTGAAGGGATTCCTGGAAGTCCATGCCTCAAGGAGATACAAAAAATTGTTCTGACAAGTACAGCACACACTTTACGAAGGGCTTTAGCTATGTCATTTTTTTTGTCAGTGGAAAGTGTCATGATGCCATTTCTAACCTTAGGTCCCTGGGCGGGACCCGGAAAGAAATGTGTAAACGCCAGAAATCAAAGAAAATAATAATAATAATAATAATAATAATAATAATAATAATAATAATAATAATAATAATAATAATAATAATTACGGAGATAGGACCTGTAACAATTTTATGACACTTCACAATACACACAGACGAAACAATCAAAGCTAATCCCTCAGATATTATTATTAGAGACCGTGAAATAAAAGCCCTTTTATTGATATAGCAGTCCCTTCTATCTTTGAAGATTTTCAAAAAGCTATCAAAACACAAGGACCTTGAAATCGAAATATCAAAAATGTGTCACAATGAAAACATCAAAAATTTCTGTTGTATTTGGAGCCCTTGGATTGATTGAAAAAGATTCCAGTAGAGTCATTGAAGGGAGTCCTGGTAGCCCACGACTCAAAGAAATACAAAAATATTGCTCTCACGAGTACAGCGCACACCTTACAAAGGGCTTTATTTATGCAAAATATATATATATTTTTGTTCTTTTTTTAAATTGCTCAGTGGAAAATGCCATGATGCCATTTCTGACCTTAGGTCTCTGGTTGGGACCCGGAAAGAAATGCGTAAACACCAGAAATCAAAAGAAATAATAATAATAATAATAATAATAATAATAATAATAATCATCATCATCATCATCTCAGACTAAAACTACGACAACGTTATTTGAAAGTAATAAGAATACTGAAATGAGTGTAGGAGTATGGTGAAAACTTGTAATGACTTCATGCCCAGTGTGTTCTATTACTTCCGAGCGATATAAACAATTAGTGTATTAATAATAATAATAATAATAATAATAATAATAATAGTAATTTTGGTTTTGTCACTGGTGTTGTAGTAAGTATTGTGTGTTTTTTTAACACTCCTCATATATATGTACACATCTTTATGTATGTATTTGTATTCGTATTTAAATAAGTATATTTTTAATATTTCCATCAAAGGTTTAGTAATCATGTTGATTAGAGTTGAATTGTTGAAGTCCCTGAAAATATTCTCATCTTTGCTTCACTTACCCCTCCATTCGCAAAACCGCCAGTTTCGACTTCATGATTTCAAATATCTTGCATTTAGTGAATACCTTTGCGAGTTTCCAAAAATATCCAAACCTGAAGGACATGTGTCAAACGCTGGCCCGGATGTCCAGCCTGAAAAGGCTATTTCCGTTCTGGTGCTTGCTTTTAGTTCAATCGTTCCCTGCCGCCACCAGTCCGTTGATTTTATTGCGGCGCTTGTCAAAGTCCTCCATACCTAAACTATGTTAAGTACTCTCCTCTTTCCTCTCCCCAATTTCGGAAGAGCAATGAATATAGCAGGAAATCATATCTCGATCATTCGCTCGCTCGCTAGCTTTCGCCTTCTATCTCTTCGATTTTTTCCTTTCACTTCTAACTCCCTACTTCCCGCCTTTATTTGTTGGATTTATTCAGCTGGAGGCCGCGCTTACAGCAGCAATTGCAATAACAAAAATAATGAAAATATTGGTATTAACAATAACAATAACCACTGTAACAGTGACGTTGGAATACGATGACGTCGACAACGAAAACAACGAATGTCTGCTGCAGAAGAGGAAACGAAGAAAGACAGAAATAATAAAAAGAATAGAAAGACAAATAAAGAAAATAATGTCAAAGAAGAAAAACAGATGCGACACAAATACGAAAAAAGAAGAAATTTTGAAGCAAAATGAAAATGTAAACCTTGAATTATAGAATGAAAAAAGATAATGAAACAACGTAAAAAGAGGAAGCAAAATAAAGGAGTGAAAACAAGATGAAAATGTCGGAAGAAAAAAATAACAAGTAGAAATTGAACAAAACTAAGAGCAACAAGTCTTGGAGCAAATAATAATAATAATAATAATAATAATAATAATAATAATAATAATAATAATAATAATAATAATAATCATAATCATAATAATAATAATAATAACAAACAGATGAAAATTAACAAAAAAGAAAGAAAAAAATTATAACTACGTTGAAGTACTTTCTTGATTTGGCGTGGTATATAATAAAACAACCTACGTATTGAAAAGAAAAACTGTCACTGCTTGGCTAATGTTGTAGCGGTTAATTTACTTTCCTATTCGCTGCAAGATATGGCCTCGCTTCCACTCTGAAACGTGGCACGTGACATCGGGTTCAGCATGAGTGTGTGCACGCATGCGTGAATATATTCGATGTTTCGTGATCCTTTAGGTATTTGTTGCGCGTTTCTTCTGGTGGGTGTGTGTGTGTGTGTGTGTGTGTGTGTGTGTGTGTGTGTGTGTGTGTGTGTATGTATGTATGTATGTATTCATTCTGGACGCGTTTTTTTTTTCATGCTAATCCGAAAACGTGTATGAGTACGTTTCATTTCTGTATATGTACGTAAGCATTTAAATGTATAAGTCGCCCTAGGCATGTATATATATACATGCATATTTTTGCTAGCATATATGATTGAATATTTTGTATGCGGATATTTCTTCTGACATATGAAGACACAGACACACACAGACACACAGACACACACATATATATATATATGCAAGTTTCAACGAAACTTACATACAAGATTGATTGCTGCCCAAATACAATATATATATATATATATATATATATATATATATATATATATATATAATCGGTTTTACCCCGTGCTAGACAGTCAACCTACTAAAACACAAGGTGTTATAGGGTGTGGAAGAATTAGGAACGCAAACATTAATAATAATCGGGAAGAGAATATAGTAATCAAGAGGACAGTAGATAGCGATTGACATTGCATTTGAAGTTTTGCAGTTTTAAGTTGGCCAGAAAGCATGAAGCCGGAAGGGATTTCCACAAGCAAGAAGTACGAGAAAAGTAACTTATTTCACCCATTTTCCTTAAGGACACATGGCACAGTAGATAAACGCGTTGGTAGATCGCAAAGAGTTGAGAGTTCAATACCTGGTTAAGGCAGTGGAGAACTTGACATCCATTAGACATAGCACGTGGAACTAGAACAGTCTATCCCAGCGAGCTAAATAAAGGGTTCAGTTCGACATTCAAACCACCTGAAGAAGGCCGGGGCGTACAATAGCCGAAACGTTGTGATAAATATGGCGACAAATATAAAGATAATAGTTCGAACAATGTAAATAGTGTACATAAAACCTCATATCAGAAATATAGGCAGATACTCATTTTTCTTATTCATTTTTAAATCCCACGACCCACTGCCCTATGGAACACAATCTCCAGATTGTTTCACCGATCACTACAATTATAAACTGTTCAAGTCTATAGTCAACCGTTATCTTCCCCTCCTATCCATATGAACTGCCTCTTATCGTAACCCTCTACCTCGAGTGGACCCAGGGCCTTGCACCTTGCTGTAAAAAATACACATGTATAAACGTATCAAACTGTGCAAATGGTTGTGTTGCCATTGGCCTTTACACTTTTTATCGAAACATTTGTGTAAATCCAGTTTAGAAGATAGGAAACTGACTCCAAAACCCGTGGAGTGTTCTTCTGTGTATTCGGTTTCTTCCTAAGAGTCTGGTTGGTTCTGTACAAAAGTTCACCATTATAATCAAATTTTAGGTAAACGTAGTTTTAAATTTCGGTTACATGACCAGCGCTACAACACGATGGCAGTATATATATATATATATATATATATATATATATATATATATATATATATGCACATTTCATTGAATACGACAGATAAGGTGCTTTTATTTAGTTTTTATACAATTTCTCATGGACACAATGTCTCATGTATAAAAAAACTAAATAAAAGCTCCATGAAAAAAGAATTGTTACCTAAATACACACACACACACACACACACACACACACACACACACACATATATATATATATATATATATATATATATATATATATATATATATATAAAGGCATATCTCATTATATAATTTAGACAAGATTTGTTTCATTATTTTTATTCTCTCGTACGGACAAGCTTCTTAGTATCGTTTTTAAAGGAAGAAAGAAAATTACCATGTTGACGCATATTCATTTTATTCAGAGTACTTTTGACATTAGCGCAGAGTTCTGTTTCTAAGACAAAAAATCATGATGTTCATTTGAAAATTTATTTTTACGTGTGAAGCGAAAAATGTAGATTATGTACTGTATAATTTTAAATTTTATCCTGTAGACACACACGCAAGCGTTAAGTAAGGTAACTAAAATATTTTAATGCTTAAATATTTTTTGAAAAAGAAAAAACTATTTAAAACTATTAGTTAAATCCTATATACTTCTAAACTATCTATTGTAAAAATTTTAAAACATTTGTACAGTTTTCACAATTATACATACATACATACATACATACATACATATATATATATATATATATATATATATATATATATATATATATATATATATATATATATATAATTAATTAATAAACGTATTATTCCTGATGGGTTGCAAGATTCGTAGTTTCGTGTACAACGCATGAGCCATGCAACCGGTGAGGAATAATATCTATATTTATTAATATATAATTAATAGCCATGTTATATTATATCAAGCCTCATTTCATTAACACCATCCCTCCTTGTGAGATATCTATCTATCTATCTATCTATCTATCTATCTATCTATCTATCTATCTATCTATCTATATATATATATATATATATGTAACCGGCATTAATATTATCAAATAAAGCAATCCCCCAATGTGGCAGTGAATGCCAAATAATTTCTTCAAAGATGAAGTGACTTGAGGCAATATGTGGTTCCACAGATGGATCCTGAGAATACCATCAATGGAACATGTTAGCAACGGAGAAGTTTTAAGGAAACTTCATATATATATATATATATATATATAATTATTTTCAAAAATATGATTCCTTTGCTACATAAGAGTTCTCATGTTTCAAAAACAAGAGCTAAAAACATCAATATAATTATTAAAATTAAATTGAATTAAAGTATCAAGCTCTGTTTCTACTGTAATTCAATTTAATTTTAATAATTATATTGAAGATTTTGACTCCTGTTTTTGAAACATGAGAACTCTTATGTAGCGAAGGAATCATATTTAAAAAAATAATAATTATAATTTAGGCTCTACTTTCGTATTGAGCACTGTTTTTTAAATATAAAAACAAAAATGCTAAAGAACTTCGGATTATTTACCTATAGTGTTCTTTCCTATATATATATATATATATATATATATATATATATATATATATATATATATATATGTATATATACGAGGAGGTTTTGGAAACTTTTCAGCCTGATCGATTTTACAAAATCTGACCAAATTATTTTGAAAAGGTATCTTAGTTCAGCCAATAGTTTTTCAGCATCCGCCCTTTCATAATTATAAGTTATTTACTAAGCATAGTTTAATTTTGTTACACTCAGTGAAAGATTCACTTTATCTGCAAGATCAGTTAATGCCTTCAGCAAAGCTTTTATCAGATGATGAGCCTATGGTCAGGCATGGTTTCAAGACTGAAGCATCATTAACATTAATCCAACGCTTGCCGTCATTATCTCAATACTACTAGCCTTTTTTGTCACAATGCAAGAATGCTAAATCAATAGTAACACAACTTCTCTATTATCTTGGAACCTCTTAATACATTTTCTCTTTTCTTTTGGTGACAATCAGAGTTTAGTTAAGTATGCCAAGAGTGAATTGGCAATAAAACCTTGGCATTCGGCTTATATAATTATTCAATGAATCAATATAGAAAAATTGCTCAGCAGAATTTCAGAAGTAGGTATGACCAAATAAGAACTGTGATTCACCGGTAATTACACAACCGAGTTGAATTTGGCAATGCAGACAAATAATTTAAGAGCAAATCCTAAGCTATATTATAAAGATTAGAACAGACTTTTAAATTTTGAAATCGAAAGTTTCCCTTAATTCAACTCAGAGAGATCAGATTTAGCCCTCATTAATAAATATAGAAATTTCTTTTCTTTTTACCCCTGAAATCAAGACATCTAGCTTGAATTGGAATAATTTGAACCTAGAAACAAACGAGGTTCCTTTGGCTTTTTGGACACTATTTTCTCACAAATATTTCCTTTCTTATTCTTTTTGCGATAACTCATATTATAATTACCTGAACATTATATGATAGAATTACAGTTATTGTGATAACATGATACGATAGAGTTATTATAACTATAATTATAATTACCTGGATATTATCGAAATGTTTACATTGATATTTAAACGCCTTCTAAAAAGACTCAGACATTCGATGATCAGTTGAAGGTATCTAGACATAGATAAATAGAATTGCTAAAATTTGCAATGCTCTGATTTCAGTCTATATATACAACAGTTTATGGTTTAGAATTACATTAATACTTTTAAAGATTATCGTTAACAGGAAAGCAAAAAGCCGGAATAGAGTTTCACAAGCGAGTATTGCGTGTGATAAAATTATTAGTATATAATTTATGCTTGAATCTAGAAATTTCAAGAGAAATTATAGGGTATCTGTCTATATTTCAAGAGAAATTATAGGGTATCTGTCTATATTTCTGAGATGGGCCATTATGTACATTATTTACATTATTCGGACTATTGTCCTCATCTTTGTTGCAATATTTATTACAACGTTTCGGCCTTTCAGTATCTGTCTATATTTCTGAGATGAGGTATTATGTGCATTATTTACATTATTCGGACTATTGTTATCATCTTTGTCACCATATTTATTACAACGTATCGGCCCTTCAGTATCTGTCTATATTTCTGAGATGAGGTATTATGTACACTATTTACATTATTCGGAGTATTGTCTTCATCGTTCAAGGCGTTGGATAGATCCAGTGACCGGACCCAAAGAGTTGTGAGTTCAATATTCGGTTAAGGCGGTGGAGAACTTGGAGAGGGGAATTAACAGGAGATAACTGATAACTGACATCCATTAGTCATGGCACGTGGAACTAGAACAGTCTACCCCAGTGAGCGAAATAAAGGGTTCAGTTCGACATTCCAACCACGTGAACAAGGACGGAGCGTACAACGACCGAAACGTTGTAATAAATATGGCAACAATGATGAGGACAATAGTCCGAATAATGTAAATAGTGTAAATTATAGGGATACAACAGTAATGACGGTAGTAATTTATAATTACTTTTAAAAATTGTAAGTATGGCTTACATCATAATTTCCTGTCTAACATAATAATTTTCTGAAATGAAAATACTTTTAGTCACAGCTTTTGTATTTGGTAGCTAAAATTTCTTTTAGCTAAATTCGGTACTAAACATGCATATTAGTAATAGAATAACGGCTAAAATATAAATGCTTTTCTAATGGTTTTATTATAGAAATGCATTGGAAATCAGGAAGAAATGAATTGTCAGTGGTTAGGAATTAAAGTACTACGGATAGAATAGGGCTATTATAAGTATAATGTAAATACATTTCTAATGACTTTACGACAAGAATACATTGAAAATTAAGAAGAGAATAGTCAGTGGAATTATTGTGTCCGCATTACTGATCAAATAAGGATATTATATAAACGCATTGCTAATATTTTTACTATAGAAATACATTGGAAATAAGGGATTGTCAGTGGTCAGCTATTAATGCGGATATTACTGATCAAATTTGACTATTATAATGCCTTGAACTTGTCGATTTTTTCCCACGTTACAATCAAATTTAAATGTATTATATTGAGGTTTAATATAATGAACCAACCTGAAATAGTTCATCATTTATTATTAAATGGCTCTGAAAATTATTCAGAAATAAAAACCCCAAAACGTGTTCAGTCATATGTATTAATTCCCTTTTACTCTGAAACATCTAAGCGAAATCCAGTGCAACCAATTGCCTTCAGAATTTACGTGTTCAGGAAACAGTCCACCTGATTACGAAAATTTCTTTTGAGAATGGAAAAAGTGTTACGGTCCTTGATTCTGCACTGTTCTGTTAAATACACCAGTGCTGTTAAGGCCTCAAAGGTTTTTTAGAGAACAGTAACGAAAAAAAAAAAAGCATGATCATGAATACGAAGGAGCTCACCAGAAATGTCAGGTCTAGTTATGCAGGGTTAAATTATAAACAATATCTATTGCTAGATTAGTTACTAAGAAGGTCTGTTTACTAGTTCGTGTGAGACAATTTTTCGGAATATATCTTATAGATCTATAAGTCTACCATTTGTCCATGGTTAGAATATTGCTGCCATACATGATCCGGTTCCCCTATTATTAACCTTGAACTCCTTGGTAAGAGCCAAACAAGATTCTGCAATATTATTGGTTTGGTGGCTCGGCATCAGTCACCTTTCCACCGCTGTAAGGTTTCCAATCTGTTTCTTTCTCAATAAATATTTTATGGTAATTGTTTGAAATAGCCTAGCGTCAAGATCTCGTCAATTTATCGTTGTTGATCTGGATAGATGTAGTAGTAATTTTCATACTAACGGCTTCTTTTATCGCAATTCTTGCTTGTGAATGTTCCTTCCGTCTCTCTGCTTTCCAGTCACATTAAATCTGCAAAAAATTAAATGCAATGCCAATCGCTATCTATTGTACTCCTGATTACACTTTTCTCTTCCCGCACATTATTAATTTTTCTGTTCATAATTCTTTCACACCCTGTAAACCACTGTGTCTTAGTGGCTTTACTGCCTTGCTTGGGGTGATACCGATTTAAAAAAAATTCATGTTTTGAACATCTCGCGTCCCGAAAATGGAAATAGCCACACAACCGTAAACTTAAAAAAACAGGGCCATCAATCTCGACAGACCGGGCGAGAAGATCATTCATTAGAGAAGCAATCAAGATGCCCACGTTAACTATGGAGGAACGGCAAAGATCCACGTGTCAGGTGGTAGAATCTGTCGTGCACTCCACAAATCTGGTTTTATGGAAATGTGATATTGTTAAAAGAATGCCATAAGAAATACTGTTTGCAGTTTGCCACTACTCATGTAGGAGACACAGCGGACATGTGGAAGGAGACACAACAGACACGTGGAAGGAGACACAACAGACACGTGGAAGGAGACACAACAGACACGTGGAAGGAGGAGAGAAAAATTGAACTATTTGAACTACGGCAAAACTCTACGTGTGTCAGAAGCCAAACATTCCACATCAGCATGAACAAACCATCCCCAACGTGTAACGGTGGGTGATAGTTTCATGGTATGTAGATGAATTTATTCATCAGGTACAGAGAAATTGGTCACTGATACTAAGATAGATGGAGCCAAATACAGGGCTATCATCGAAGTAGAAGCTCACTTTCCAGAAGGAGAACGACACTCAATGTACTATCAGGGCGTCAATTCAATGGTTTAGATCAAAGTATATATATAAGTCAAAGCTCTAAATCTATTTGAGAATCTATAGCAAAACTTGAAAATTGATGTAAACAGATGGTCTCTATCCAATCTGACTGAGCTTGAGTTATTTTGCAAAGAAGATTAAACAAAAGAAATCAGTTTTTAGATGTGCAAAGCTGGTAGTTTAGGTTTATTTTATTTTACAAGATATCAACTTCTATGGGTTATGTAATGCCAACACGATATTTAGAATAGGTTCGTATGAATGGAATATATATTCTTTGCAAGAAATCAGTTTGTAAAAAGTTTAATTTATGTATGTTGGTAAAGATGTTTTTGCCAAGAGGCAAATGTATTGCTGGTAATATTTTTTTCCAAAAATTTATTGCTGGTAATATTTTTTTCAAAAATGTATTACTGGTATTTTTACTATAAAATATATTTGTATACTTTTATAGTGCTTTTTTTGTGCTTTAAAAAGAATATTCAAATTAATTTTATATCCAGTTGGTAACACTACAAAATTCAAAAACGTTAAAGCTGACAGTGAATATTTATACAAGTCACTGTATAACTATTAGGTGGGTGCAAAAATAATGTCGTTTTCTCACATATGTTACTATGTGAGAAAACGACATTATAACCTAATATAACGTCAGTTTATTATTAATGGTTTCACTGTAGACATGAATTAAAATAAGTAAGAAAGGGATTGTCGCTAGCCAAGAATTAATGATAGCATTATTAATAGAATAAGGCTATTATATGCATAATGTAAATACATTACTATTGATTTTATTATAGAAATGTAATCCATTATATTCATTTCCGTGCTAATACCCTTGGGAAAGGTATGAATCCTCTTCTTCTCCCTTCCCCCAGCTATGAGTAAATAGCAGGACAGACCGGCCTTGCATGACAACTGGTCTACCGCAGAAGGAAATGGCGGGAAAAAATCTGCCTTGTCAGTCATGTATCGAAAGATACATGATCGCATAAGCGTCTATCACGCTTGGCATATATCTGACTGATTGAATAGCAGGAAGTATTAAGTTGGTGCAAAAATAATGACGTAACAACGTCAAAAAACGACATTATTACGTCATTATTTTTGCACAAACCTAATATTAAAACATAATAAATATATATGTTATGGACTTGATAAAAAGAAAAGAATAATCAGCGGCCAGGAATCAATGTAAGAGTTCGGGATTGTAATACATAAAAATTCAGAAGGAAAGGATATGTAATTAGGTAAAGCATTACTAATATATATATATATATATATATATATATATATATATATATATATATATATATATATATATATATATATATATATATATATATAATTTCTTTCACAAATAGTAAAATACGCGAACAGCACAATGCTTTCTAAGTATATTTGGGAAATTACAAACAAAACGTAAATCACACCAAAAATATCATAAAAAATAATGGTAAAGAACATCAGCTTACAACAATCAATCCGAAACCTGCAAACTTTGCCTCGAAGAAAAATACCTATTATTACCTTCCCAGACCAAAACAAACTAATAAATAAACGATCCAAACGCATCTCAAAAAGCAGACATGAAAAGAAATTTTCACTACGTTACTTAGAAATCGAAAACTGAAAATAATAAATAAAAATAAACATGTAAAATAAGCTATTCCAAGCAAATATTAAACAAATTAACAAAACACTCCGGCCATGACAATCGTTAGAATAGACGGAAAAGAATAAATAAAAATAAAAAATAAATAAAAAAATACAAGTAAAAATAATCAATCCAAATCAATAAAGTAAATAATAAACACATTAACAAACTATTCCCGCCAAAATAACCGTTAGAATAGACTACAACAATTAATCCAAAACTTGGACAAAAATGGCTATAATTACCTTCTCAGACCAAAACAAATTGCTATATAAACGATCAGAACTCAACTCAAAATTTTTTACTACGTTATTTAAAAATCGAAAACAGATAAGTATAAATAAATATATAAAATAAAAAGAAGCAAAATAAATTAATCCAAATAGATATATAAATATATAAAGAAACCACTCAAGCCCAAATAATAGGTAGAATGAACTACCCACAATGCACCACTGCATTGTGGGCAGTCCACAAACATACACACACACAGACACACACACACATATATATATGCAGCTCTTTTACTTATATTATGTGACACGTGTAAATATGTTAGCTGAGCTCTTTTTTATCACATTTAATATAAAAGTTAAATAAGAAAAATGTCAAGCTTTATAATAATTTGTTGGGTATGAATTGAGACCCCATTGGATTAAATCGTAATATTTTACTGTTAATGCGAACGTAACAAAAATGTATGTGGAAATTCTGTTTATGTCTTGCAGCTCTCAAACATATGAGTGATGATAAACAAAATAGAAATGTGTAGTTACACGAAATTTAAAAATATTAAAAGAAGCACCCACAAAAGTCTCTTTTGGGATATTAGTAACTTTTTTGACTAAGTGTGTTTGTTTTACAATGTGTGAAAGATTTCATATATTTGTAGAAAAGACAAAATGTATAAAGTAAACAATCGGAAAATAGTATTTAGTCGTGTTTTGTCACCTGACCTCATCAAGGCAAATGATGGTATGAAAAACAAAATAAACACACACTTGGTCAAAAAAGGGGGTGGGGAAGAAAAAATACTAATGTCTACATAGAGGCTTTCGCAGGAACGTCTTTTAAAATTTTTGGATTTCGCTTCTATCATCACTTGCTTTATATATATATATATATATATATATATATATATATATATATATATATATATATATATATGTGTATATATATATATATATATATATATATATATATATATATATATATACACACATATATATATATATATATATATATATATATATATATACACACATATATATATATATATATATATATATGTATATATATGTGTATATATATATATATATATATATATATATATATATATATACACATATATATATATATATATATATATATATATATATATATATGTGTATATATATATATATATATATATATATATATATATATATATATATATATATACACATATATATATATATATATATATATATATATATATATATATATATATATATATATTCAAATAAGTAGACATTAGCAACCGTATATGCGCGCGCATTAGGTAATTTCGATTCAAGAAAGTGAGATTTTACCATCACAAAATGACCTTTAACAATAAGAAATATGCAAATACCACAGCACTCCCAAAGTTCTACTGGGATATCAAAATATGAGTACACACCGATAGTAAATTGGGATTTCGTCGTCAAAATTACACCCTTTGCTGGTCGAGAAGAACAATGCAATCAGTGTTTGCTGAACAATAAACATTCATCCTCAAAAGCAGTAATAAGTTAAATCTGCTTAATAAACGAAATGAGCATGAGCTAGGTTATAATCATAGGAAAAATTCTGGATGTATGTATTATCCAATTTTCCCTCTCATAGCTCATATTCCAGGTTATTATTATTGATTACCTCCCCTTTAACCGTTTTAACATTTATTGCCACTAAAAGTACCAACCAGAGTTCCTCATTTATATTTCAAACTTTTCTTTAATTTAAAAAAAAAAGGGCCCCCTACTTACACCCTATTTTCTGTATTTACGCCCCAACATTATATCTGACTTATTTTAAGTCTGAGCTGTGAATCTACGTGTAATTTAGCGTTCCTACCATGAGGCCCAGTATATTATTATTTTTTAAATCATAAGCTATTTCTCGTGCCTAATGAGTTCGTAGTTATGTATATATATACATATATATATAAAGAGGGAGAGAGAGAGAGAGAGAGAGAGAGAGAGAGAGAGTACATAAAAAATATATACGCACTTCAGGAAAGTAAAAACCTATATAGATATTGTAATACTGTATTTATTCAGCCATCATGAGATTAATATAATTACCTTTTCACTCTACAATCTCAAGAGATGCTCAAAATGGTGGCCTTTAGATTCCAGGCATTTATTAGTACGGCGAACTACTGCTTAGGCAACATTAGCCAAACTGTCCAGTGAGTTTGCTGCACATGTATTTTCAATTTCATGTCTAAGTGTCGCAAATGCAATGCCACCTGCTGAGAACATATAGTATTACAATAAACAGTGTTATCGCAATTTGATGTATGTATATATGTATAATGTAAACGCTTTGAATAGGATTGTAATAAAATAATGCTTTGAAAATTGGGAAGATAAAGATTGTCATTAGCCAGGAATTAAAGATTACCGGGAGAATAAGTCTAGTATGTGTATAATGGTTTCATTAAGAATTGGGTATCGTATGAAGACATGTAATAAAATAATTTCCAAAAAACAAAGACTGAATGATATATGAATAAAAACAATAATAGCAATAATAATAAAATGAGAAATATCGTGAAGGAGAAAAGAGAACAGACCACATACTTTTTCGTTATTGATTAATTTACATGATTAATATAAACCATTTGTTTTAATAGGTTAATCTTTGGTAATAATGGATTAACTTGTTGACTTGTACATTGTTGTGAGTGAAACGTTAAACAACAAAAAAAAAAAATGATTGTCTATTTTTTTAATTTTAGCTTTTATTTTGTAATATTGCATAAGATATATTAAATTATAATTTATAACTTTTAATTTGAAATATTTAATTTACATTTAATTTAAATTCTAAATATTTTCTGTATATGAGTTGGTTTAATTGCAAGATTCCAGGCTGCGCCAGAGCTATTTTCGTCCAACACCAACAATTACTATAAAGCCAGAACAAAAGATTGAAAACTCGAGTCATATACTTGAATAACCTTGTCAGATTGAGACTTTCATACGGATGTCATACATAGCGCCAAACCTGTTTGTAAATATCTAAACTGTCAGCTGTATACAACCACTTACAAAGATCAAGGTTTTAAAAAAGGTTTTGAACAAGTTAAGCCTATGGGTCTTGGTGAACATCATACTTCTTTAAATCTTGTGGATTGGCGCTACAGAATCACCAACAAAGAATTGTACCAAATAATAGAAACTACATCACTTAAGAACTTTCAACAGCAGAACCAGCTAAAAAGGATATTTCATGTAATGTGAAGAGAAAATAATGACATAATTAAGTTGTTGATGTTCGACACTACTTCAAACAAAAGGCTAGGAAGGAAACTGGCATTAATACTGGAAAGAGCATTAAAAGCTACTTGACTTGAGAAAACTATTTTCCTGAAAAAATATTTTAAGAGAAAGATTTTATGAATTACAACTGAAAACAGAAATGGCTGCTCGGTCAATGAATGCTAAATGTCTCATTGCAGACATTCAATATGACTGATAATAATTTTTAAAAAAACGTCAATGGATTATGCGTTGTAGATTTCATCGAAGACATCTATAACCATTAATGGCCGATCCAATAATTTCTGTTGGTGTAAAATCTTTATATGCAATTTGAGATATTTAATTCTTTATTTAATAAGAAGTTGCCAACGTATTTAACGGTCGGCATCTCAAAAAATCATATTTTCTGCTATTTAAAACAATTAAATAATTGCCATTTTTATTTACTTATAAATTAAAATTTTATGTATGAATATCAAAATGAGAGAATATCAAGTTGATAAAATTATTTTTTTTATTTTTGGATGCCATCATATTATAAGTAATACAAAATAATAATAAATGCTTCTCAGTTTTTGTTCATAATCGAAAAATGTTCTTTATTTGTTTTTATGAAAATAAAAATGTCTTTTAAAAATGAATAATATAATGAACATATTTAACCTAGCATATAAAAATAGAACTTTTTCATTTGACGTATGCAAATTCTAAGAAAATGAAAATAAAGATATGTAAAAGAATAATTATTCATTTCATAGACATAATTTGCTTCTGAGACAACGTTCCTTCGATCTGCCAATTACTAGCACAAATGGCAGAGTTGTCTTAGATCAAAGCTGAATACATCATTTCTTTTTTGCCTTATCTCTTCCCAATGATAACATATCACTATTCTTTCTTTAGGCCTTATCTACGAAAAGCGTTACTCAGCAAATGTCTTTCTTTCCTGACGACAAAAAAAAATAAAAAAATAAAAAAATAAAAATCGCAAGAATAAAACCTATTATCAATCATTTCAGTAAAAAGGTTCTTATTGTTTATTCGACTATTGTTCCTCTTTCTTTAGATTCCTGAGATTGTGAAGAATTAATTTGTTTTCTTTTATGTTTTGCATCTCATTTTCAAGAAACTTTTCAGCATAATAATTTTTTGTTGTGTCATCCTTCAAATTCTTTGAAGGTATTTTTATTTCTTATAAAAGTAAAAAGTGTGTTTAAGGCCTTAATATACAATAATCGGTTTAGCAACCATAATCCAACTTGATAGCAAATCAGTTTTGATTTTGTTGGAAATGTATGGGCAAAAACTCTCGCATTGGGTTACGCAGTCATCAGTAAAAGAACTTATGTACTGTGTGGCCGTCGCATTCAATATAACAATATACCTACTACTTTTTTCACATCTTGGGAAATTTGTTTTTAGAAAATATTGTATCACTCAGCTATGTCAGGATTACCATAGTTAAAATTTACTTCTCTGTGACCTCTGTGACTTATATTTTTTTCCTAAATCTTAGATGTTGAAAGGAAGATTCAGAGCGTGGACACGATTAAAGTAAACGTGATTATGATGCAGCTAATGTCGATCCCGAAACAGGCCGTAGCACAGTTTTAAAAGTGGAAGGGATATATATTTGAAATTCTAAGGGAAGACTACTTTGAAGGGGATTAAAGTACTATTGCTTTATGTAGGTTATTTTATCATTAATTATTATCATTAATATTCAATAGCTGGATTTTTTTTGAACATGCCTCGTACAACAAAATTGATTCTTTGAATATTGGGACTATTATTCATACGTATGTCTGTATACATATTTATTTCATTTTATAGTCATATATCTCGTTTACAGGAAAACACACATTCAACTACATAGGCACACATACACACATTTGTATATCTAATGGATACGTCATTATATTCGTACATATCTATAATAGCTTACTTGAACGGTACTGTCATGAATTATGTATTAAAATCATAGGCATACGATAGCGTTAATATAACTGCTCATATTAATGTTTGGTTCATCGCGCTTGCACACACACACATGGATATATATATATATATATATATATATATATATATATATATATATATATATATATATATATATATATATATATATGTCTTTGGAGCGGGTAGAATGGAGATCAACGTGTTTTAGTGGACTCAGCAATTTTCACTCTGCTTGTCTGAATCATCTTCAAGAAGCGAGAGCAAGATCTAAAAGGTCAGCCAATCTAACAGTGATGTCATCTCACAATCCTTACACTTGCTCCATATGTGGCCTCCTTTGTAAATCACTAGCGGGTTTTAAATGCTACTTAAGATTATCGCATAAAATTTCATAACTGAATCAACTAAGCTGTCAGATCCTCATACGTCGAAACCGACGGGAGAGAGTCCATTATATATATATATATATATACATACATATATATATATATATATATATATATATATATATATATATATATATATACGTGTGTGTGTGTGTGTGTGTGTGTTTGTGTGTACATAGAGTAGATAATATTTTACAAGCATACAAGGTGTATATTTAAACTATATATCTATGTGTTAAGGTGTGTACGAAGTGAGGTAGATATGATATGTAGCTGTGATATTTATATATATATATATATATATATATATATATATATATATATATATGTGTGTGTGTGTGTATGTATTTCCGATTCATTATGTATTCATAATGTTTTATAGAAACTCATTGTCATAAAGATAGAAAAATTAGTATGAATTACTTCTAAATTTGATTTTAAATGAGATCCTTACACCCGGTACATATATATATATATATATATATATATATATACATATATATATATATACATATACATATATATATATATATATATATATATATATATATATATATGTGTGTGTGTGTGTGTGTGTGTATGTGTGTGTATGTGTGTGTGTACATAGAGTAGATAATATTTTACAAGCATACAAGGTGTATATTTAAACTATATATCTATGTGTCAAGGTGTGTACGAAGTGATGTAGAAAGTTTTTAGTTTCGACACATTGACCTAAGCAAATGATCAAATTCAGGTATGAATATAGATATATGATTTCTGGAGTATACTCCTTTCCTTCTTCGTCCGAACCAGAGACCTAAATAACATATTCACTAAATATTAAAAAAGAAACAAACTTAAGAGCACATATATTTTCCATAGATAAAATCCATCGTAAGATGTGAGCTGTACTTATGATGACAATTTCTTTGTATTTCTTTTAGGCATGGGTTACTCGTGATCAATTTAATGAGTGTATCAGAAACTTTTCCAGTCAAACCGAGGCCTCTAACCACAACTGGAATTATTATTATTATTATTATTATTATTATTGCGTGAGAAAGTAGCACGCCTATAAAACCCAATAAACCCATCATGCCACCTAGTCGGATAAGAGTATACGATGCATATTCACCACAGTCAAATGTGCGTGATATTATTATTATTCGATTTGATTTGATTTCTGGTGTATACCCATTTGTCTCTGGGTCTTAACCAGAGACCTAAGATCAGAAGGGGCCTCATGAAATTTTACACGGATCATTTTTTAGGAAAAAACTCTCATATTTACATAGATAAAGCCTTTCGCAAGATGCGGGATGTACTTGTGAGTACAATTTTTTGTATTTCTTTAAAGCATGAACTGCCAGAAGTCCATTTAAGGAGTCTATTAAAATATTTTCCAATCACTCAAAGGGTTTCAACTATAACTGAAATTGTTGATGTACTCACGGGCTACATTTCTGAGATTTCGATTTCAAGGCCCTTGTATTTTGATAGTTTTTTGAAGATCATCAAAGATACATTGCAGTCTGCAGGGACTGCAATGTCAATAAGAAGGCACATTTTGTTTTTGCGGTCTTTGATCACGATGTCTGGGGGATTAGCTTTGATTGTTCTGTGTGTATTGTAAAGTCCCATAAAATTGTTACAGACCTTATCTCCATAACCTTGTCTGGGTCCTGTTCATACCAGTTTCTTGCAGTTTCCTTTCCGTAAGTGTTGCAGATTTTCCAATGCAGATCTTAGCCGACACTGTCATGCCGGGTTTTATATTCAGTGTGTGCAAATTCCGTACAAACTCATACAAGATGGTTAATTGTTTCTGGATATTATTATTATTATTATTATTATTAGTGATAAAAAAGAGAGAAAACAGCATCCCCAAAAAGTGACGTTGGGTTCAAATACACAAAGACTAATATACGTTTAATGACACCTACTCTAATATACCAGCCAAATATGATCCATATGGTAGCAGGTTGTGAGAAAAGTAGCGTATAAACTTACAGGTAGGGCCAAGTTAAAGATGCATTCAGGTAGGCTAATCTAAGCCATTAAAACAGTCTACTATTATAGATCTCCCCCAAATTTCTCTCGCCGGAGTCGATCCTTCAAATCTACAAATCAAATCTATTCGCCCTTGCATGGAGTATTGCTGCCATATATAGTGTCTTTTATGTTTTTCTCAAGGTCCTTGATGAAATCCAGAGAGGGATATGCAATGTAATTCGCCCTGATCTGGCATCTCGTCTGCAGTCGCTCTCTCACAGACGTGCTATCACTTCCCTCTGTCTTTTTTACAAATACTTTCATGGTAACTGCTCCGAGGAGCTGCTTTCGCTGGTTCCCAAACTTCATGAATTTAAGCGTTCAAGAAGGTTGGCATCTCGCTTACACCTTTTCACTGTCGAAACTGTTAAATGTAACCGTCACTTCTACTCCAATAGCTTCATGTCTCGCACCTTTCTCCTGTGGAACTCCCTCCCCTTTTCCTGTTTCCCTGATAGCTATAATCTCCAACTATTCATTCCAGCCACCTGAAGAGGGCCGGAGTGTACAACGGCCGAAACGTTGTAATAAATATGGTGACAAAGATGAGGACAATAGTCCGAATAATGTAAATAAAGATCATCTTTCTTTGAACATTGTGGACTGTCGCTACATAATCACAAAAACTGCACCAAATAACAGAAACCACATCAACTGAAGACTACCAATAGCAGCAACAACTAAAATGGATAGAACATGTAACTCAAAGAGAAAATAATGGTTTAAGATGTTGATATTCGACATTACTTTAAACAGAAGATTCGGAATGAAACGCCATTACTCAATACATAACTGCTACTGGACTTGAGAAACTTGTTTTCCTAAAATGTTTTTTAAGAGAAAGATTTTATAAATTTCAACCAAAAACAGTACTGGCTGCTCGTTCAACGAATGTCAAATGTTTACTTATAGGGAAACCGCTATTATTAGCATTACCATTATCCAGCTCTGGAGTTAATTGCTAACTCATAATCTTTTCAATGGCTGTATAGTATAGTGTATGTTCTCTGTCACTAGAGAATTCTCTTTATTAAAGTTTATATTAAGGTTGAAACATATCCTAGAGAGAAGGAGGAAAGTTGGCCAAAACAGAAATTTAGTAAAGCCTTTCCCACAGTCCACTTTCCTCTACTTGCAATAGAGTGAAATTTAAGGTTTAAATTCTTTGTTTTAATTAATAGAGAAACCGGTTTTGAATTCATATCTGTACTTTTCCTATATTAGTTGCTAACCACAGACAACCCAGTCTATCCTGCTATTTAACCCTTACTTAGAAGGAGGAGATTACTCGAAATTCAATGAATTCGATCGGAATTCGTTAGTTTCTCTTTTTAACCTCCTAACCGTTGTACTACCTACACATCTTGAGAAATTCTATACATGGAAACAAAGCACACATTCATTCCCCACATGCTTAAATGGAAGCCCGAATCAATCAAGATCAACATGCATATACTCAAAAAGTACACTAAGATGCAAGGGATTACCGAGAGTTAGATAATATGAGAAAAACACCGTACTGAGAGAGAAAAATAAAAGAACAGGGATTACGACAAAAGATAACGATGGACATTGCATTTAAATTTTTAAATTTAACTGGAAAGCAAAAGGCCAGGAAAGATTTCCACAAGTGAGAGAAGAAACTTTTAGCATAGAACTTACAGTTACATCTAGCGGCCATTTTAAAATGATAAGCCCTTGTCCTAAATTTAGTACTATGCTTAAATTCATAAGGTCTAGATACCAAAGAGGAATGTTCATCAAAACACTTACTATGAGAGTATTTATAGAAAAGGCACAGGAACACTACATTAAGGTAGTGGGAAAATAACTGAAACCAGGATGCCAGTTCAGGGCCAATAACATTGCAGATTTTTTTTCAGATTTTATCTAGAATCTCTAAATACAGAGCAGAAGCACCAGCCGGAATAATTTTACACAGAAGTGTTCTTATTTTTTTAAAAGTGATTTTTAGAGTTCTTATCTATCTATCTATCTATCTATCTATCTATCTATCTATCTATCTATCTATCTATCTATCTCACTCTTTATCTATCTATCTATCTATCTATCTATCTATCTATCTATCTATCTATCTCACTCTTTATCTATCTGTTTCACTCTTTATCTAACTCACTCTTTATCTATCTATCTATCTATCTATCTATCTATCTATCTATCTATCTATCTTATTAACTTGTTATGTGTTGTAGCTTTCTTTTTGCAGCACCAGTCCTGATACATTTTCTTTTTATCAGACTTAGCATCTGTTTTTTCTCCAACACTTCTTACAACACTGAAAGGTTTCTTCTTCCATCACGTCACGTGGTCAAAATTGAAACAATGACTCACCAACGTCTACATGGGGAGGAATTTGACGTTTCGTTGTTTTAAACTTTATAATAAATAATAAATCTAAGGAATTAAAATCATATTGTGATGTGAAACTGGGAATGATATTTGTAATCGCGTTTTAATCTTGTTTATAGTTGGGGTAAATCCACTTCTGTAACACTGACAAACACTTTGGTGAAATGTAAGTTTTAGTCGAACAGCTTCTTCCCACAAACAGCTACTTTGAGGAACCGACTCCTAAGAGGATGCTTACCCGATCCTTACAATCTTAATCTGTTCAAAGCTAAGATTAACCGTTATTTTCCCCACATATCCCCATAAACGGAACCTCTTACTTTGTAACCCTCTACCTCGAGTGGCTCTTCCACCTTGTACAGAGTTAACATCATTTTAAAAGAAAAATTAGAAATTTGAAGTTAGAATAAGAAATTTGGTTTTTGGTAGGCCCGAGAAATTTTCAACACCTATTTGTATAAATGTATTTTGACAGCATCAGTTTTCTTTTTTGAAATAAGTCTTTATTAAAGATCACAAAGTTTGTATTAAGGTTTTTACTTTTGTTTTAGTACAAGTTAGCAATTGTTTATTTCCTTTGTGTGCAAAAATTTCCCATACGAATGTGTTCGATTACTCTTAACTATGATTTGTCATTCTCAAGAACAGACTATATTATGTAGCTTTTGTAAAACAATGCATTATAATCTTTATTCTTCAAGGAATGCTATACAAGTTTTTCATCATTACATTTACCTATATAAACAAAAGATAAGTTAAAATAATTATCGGATAGTGTCCATTTTGTAGTTTCTGGCGTCATTTGTTTATGTTTGGATACGCATCAAAGAAACATGAGTTTTCGCGGGAAATCATAGAGAAACTGTAGTTTAAAAACAGTAAAATCGACCTTGCTAATCAGACGTTCCTTCCTATGTAGCTAAGTTGGTTTAGCACGTCAGGCTATATGACGGTTCCGTGTAAGATACAGGTACGATTGCTGACGGAGGACACATATTTTCTGTGAAAATTGATCGGAATTTAGGCCGGTAAATGTTTTTAATACTGTTTATTATAAACAGAGCATTTACTTTGTATCTATAAAAATAACGTATAAACAGAAGATAACTTAAAATTTATCTCTATCTAAAATTCATAATAGTATTTATTGACGTCTTCTTTTCTCTGTGTATTTATTCAGTATTTATGTGTATTTCACAGTATTCCTAATAATTTGCACGCCTTTCTATTCAGAAATATAATATTGACTTTGCTCGGAAAGAATGGACGTATATTGGGAAAATTATCTCAGCTGTCGTATTTTTAATA
This sequence comes from Acanthosepion lycidas, assembly GCA_963932145.1. Taxonomy (NCBI): domain Eukaryota; kingdom Metazoa; phylum Mollusca; class Cephalopoda; order Sepiida; family Sepiidae; genus Acanthosepion; species Acanthosepion lycidas. The sequence goes on along the minus strand of OZ010616.1, from coordinate 61,980,403 downwards.
CGAGTATATAAACTCAACTACATAAATGCTTGCGTATTTACATATACTTATATAGATAGTCACGGGCGTGTGAATACACGTGTAAGTTATCTACATGTCTTTATGAATATTAGTGTGTAGAATGAAAGAAAGATAGGTATTTTGTGCATTGGCTACTGTGCATGGATGAGTGTGTATATAAATAATATATATATATATATATATATATATATAAAATGTATATATAAATATGGCCGACTATTATCTTCATACGTAACATATTCTCATATTCTTTATATTTTCTGTTCGCAAATATGTCTGCTTGTGAGTATGTACGCTTACCCATTCATTTGTATATGTCTTTTTGAGCGTTTTTACGCTGTTCTGATATTCTGATAAATGTATACATAGGGAATACATGTTTGTGCAACAGAGGGATTTTGTAGTTATATGCATGTGTCATTATATTGTAATGATCACAAGAGGGTGTTTGCGTGAGGCCAACAAAACCACATGTAAATGCTATTATATCCAGTAACATAGATAACATCCTTATTATTCCTGTTTCAGAATATATATTCCTTTTTTTAATATTTTCAGCCCATCTTCCCCTTACTTATTAATTCGGTCTACTCCTTTTTCTGTGAGGTCTCCTATCAGATTTAATGTGAAAGTCTAAAGTAAAATAAAAACCAGAACGACAACAAAAGCAAAAATAAAACCAAAACAAAATAAAAACAGAACATCAACAGCAACAGCAAAAAAAAAAAAACAAAAAAAAAAAAAAAGACGACAAAATCCTCCCCACCAAAAAAACACAAAACAAGAACAAATACAAAAAAAACAAAAAAACAAAACAAACACAAATACTCTTCCAGAATACAAACAGTAAGAACAAAAAACGATATTTTTTTTTGCGGTTTCCGATAGCCTGTCATCTAAGATTTGGTTAGTAGATCCTGTGTTTTCTTCTTCAATGTCTCTGAAATATTTCTTACGGCATTTGGGGCTTCGGTTTCTTTTGTAATTAGTGTTCTTCCTTTACGCTTTCCTCTCCTCCCCGAGTGAAGTTCAAAGATTAAATTTTGTGTTCGGTGACGAGAAGGCTTTTTTTTTACAATAGACTTCTTTCACCTTTTTGTTTATCTATTCTTGATGAACTTGAAGATAATGAAAAACGAAGAGAGGAAGCAGTATAGAGTAAAAAGCAAAAGAGAGGTAAAGTAAGGAGAGGGTGGAAAGAAAAGTAAACTAAAAATAGAAAAAAGGTGGGGGGGAAGGCTAAGAGGAAGTTTACTATATTAGAAAATGTTTTACCTGCATATCCAGATCTCCAACCACCGTATGCTAAGGTGAACAAATTTACCTCGGTATGAACGGCAAGAACGCGAGTCTTAATAGAGCCGATGTTGGATGTAGATTTTTCAAGTACCTATCATTATGATGCTACACAATTTTCTTAAAAACAAGACATGGTATCTATCTATCTATCTATCTATCTATCTATCTATCTATCTATCTTAGGTTGTTCATTATCTATCTATCTATCTATCTATCTATCTATCTATCTATCTATCTATCTATCTATCTATCTTAGGTTGTTCATTATCTATCTATCTATCTATCTATCTATCTATCTATCTATCTATCTATCTATCTATCAGAATATGAGGTATCCAAACGAAATGACGTGAAGTAAAGTTGACAAAAATGTTTCGATTTTGTTTTTCTCTTACTCCTTTTGCCTTATTTAATGCAAATTGTCTCTCGTCGGATAGTTTCAATTTACTTTAACAGGGCTCTTATTACGTGGAATTGGAAACATGATGACTGCAATGTTGTGCCCCGTTGTTTCTTATGTTATCTCCCTTTAATTCACGTTTCTTCCATTTTCTGTCATTGCTGTAGGAAAGTCCAAATGAAATCTTTACAGTTATATCTTTCAACACCTATTTAATTATAGTCACATTTATCTGTAGTATATCCGAATACTTCTGGAATAGTTATTGTAAGTTTAAACACGATTAGATTGTAACTATGTTAAATTGGATTAAAAAAAAAAACACCTCAGTCGATGCTGTTTAGACATAATATTACCGACAAAAGTTAAATGCTTAAAGATCTGCACTGGATTTCTGTTGTAACCTAAGCAAGGTTACTGAATAGAATAATCACAGGAAGGTTGCTATTGAACGATAATACTTAGGACAAGAACAACATATATAAGATTTGCCTGTGGCGCATAGAGATGAGTCAAGTGAATTCCACAATGAATTCCCAGGATCTCTACCAACTGACCCACGTGGTCAGATATGACACAAGGCCGAATTTAATGTGTGGTATCCGAGCCAAAAATTCCCCGTAGACCCTGTATAAAACGGGGTCGGGTACCTGTTTCTCTTCGACATAGCGTCGTTTGGGGATGCTCCCTGCCCAGAGGCAGGGAGTTTGACTAGCACATCTCGAGACGAGTATTTGCTACCGTATTCATGTGAAGGGGGGCATGCCTATTATTAGGTATGCTACAAGAATTTCTTAGAGGTTGAGTCAAGTATATGGTTGAAAAGGAATTGTAAATAAAAACCTTCTTGTGGTTGTGGCGAAAATTACTAAAATAACCCGTAACTGAGGTTCAAAATTTCACGATTTCCTAAATAAATATTATATTCGCATTCTTTAACAGTAAAAAATAAAAATATACTATTTAATTAATTCTTCTTCTTATTTTTCTTGTGCCTTCAGAACATAGTTAACTATGGCTCTATACAGCTTCCTTTTTTGTTTAATACCTGTAAACTATTTATTACCAGGATTTTTGAAGTGGTTTTCCGTAACACGGCTTTGAGTTCAGAATTGCCAATCAAGATTAGGAAATCCATTCTACTCTGCTATTTCCCCCATAGCAGATAGAAGTTACGAAGAAGATGATTCATGACTTCACAACTTTATTAGAGAAAAGTGAATGCAACTGATATCTAAATTCAGTCCACTGATTCCATTTTCCGGAAGTTAACCGTTAGATCACTTCCGTTTCCCTTTAATCAAGAACAAATAAATTAACTCTTTATATTATGGTTGAAATGTGTAATATTTTAAATAACTAGATTTCTTTTGCAATACGCTGACGAGTGCTGAAATTCTCACAGAATTTAATATTGTTGAAATTATCACTAACATTTTTATTGAAATTTACACACTCTACACTTCATTCAATTTCGCAAAGCAATCGATAAAATTTGAATAAGCTAATTTGTTTGAAAAAATACTTTGACAAAAAATTATATTTCACGTTATAATAACTTTTTTTAATTTCATTTTATATTTTATTTAACTTTTGAAGCGTTTGTCTTGTGATTTCTTTATGGTTATCTCAAACGCAACGCGAACTGAAAACTAGATTCTTGTATATGTATATATAAACTAAAAGACATGCAAAAAGCAATATTGCATTTTTATAAAAAAAAAAGCATTTGTCATATTAATTATTAAATTCTTTTAAAAATAATGGGAATATTTTGTGTAAAATAATAAAACTTTATTTTTTTCTAAAAAGTTAATGAAAATTTATTGTACTAGGTTACACACATTAGTAAAACCAACTGTAGCTCTTTACCTGTTTATATTTCTCCCAAAAATTTGGTTTTGATCGGTCAGTATATGTCTATTTTAGAGAGTGTGACAAACGGACTAACGGAAGTCACATAATTTTATATATATATATATATAGATAGATTGCTCCTAGAAACAGCATGAAGATGAATGTAATATATATATATATATATATAAATATAATTATTTATTTAAAAAATTATAACATAAATATGTTATAAAATCACTACAAAAATAGCCATTTCGTTTGAGCACTCTTTTAAGAATAGTAATTGTTGGAATTCATTCCGTATACACCAATTATATATAATATATAATTATATACTCTTTTAAGAATAGTAATTGTTGGAATTCATTCCGTATACACCAATTATATATATATATATATATATATATATATATATATATATATATATATATATATATATATATATATATATATATATATATATATATATATATATATATATATATATATATATATATATATATATATATATATATATATATATATATATATATATATATATATATATATATATATATATATATATATATATATATATGAGATTATCAATAAATCTGTCCTCAATTATGTCTAAGTTAATATTAGAATTCTTAATTAATCTGGTTTACGGCCTCATCACGTTGAAACACCGGTTCCTGTACGATCACTGAAGTTAAGCAACGTTGAGCTTGGTCACTATCTAGATGAGTGACCGCTTGGGAATAACAGGTACTGTATGTTTGCTTGTTCGAGTAGTGTAATGGATAATGGCTAAGAATCGTTAATCGAAGATATGTATCCCAATTCCAGTTGGGTTCTTCATATTCAGTTACGCGCAAATACTCACGAAAAAGGTATGAATCAACCTCCTCTCCCCAGATATGGGTTAATTAGTAAGTCTTGCATCGCCAAACCATTAATATCTCATAAAACATTATTACAATCGAAAAGTATTTTCTAGTTTTAAATAACCTGTAATGGGTTGATAAACTATAAAAAACAAATAATTATTATTTCTTAAGTAATCTCATCATAGATTCCACAATCATTCAAGAAAACAAATGAAATAAAAAAATCACAAATTACTGGCTGAGCGTCACTCATCTTGGATTCACATACTAAAAAGCCAGTATTTTGTAATAATACTATTAGCCGTTTCCTTATGTGGAAAAATTCGGCATTATTTGAGCGAGCAGCCAGTCTTAACCAAGTTATACGTTTTTCACTCCCTGGCCATCAGACTGGAATCAAAGTGTAGACTCTGACTTTGAGCGGACAAACTATACTTTATTTCTCATTTGTGTTTCTTTCATAATATCAAATATGGTATCTGATCTTATCACATCTAATGGTAATGGTAATAATAGTCGTTTCCTTATAAATAAACATTCATTGAATTCATTGAACGAACAAGGAATGCTACTCGAGTTACGTTTTTTTCATTCTCTGGTCATCGGATTGGGATCAAAACGTAGTATCTATTCTCTTCCTCTCTAATGGTCATAATAGTAGTAACCGTTTCCTTATAAAGAAACATTCAATATTCATTTACCGAACAGCCAGTGCTACTCGAGTTACGCATTTTCACGCCCTGGCCATCGCGTTGGGATCAAAGTGTAATATCTGTCCTCATGTCTAATGGTAATGAGAATATTAGCCGTTTCCTTACAAACATTAGAAACTCATTGACTGAACTGCTTTTACTTCGCTCAGATGAAAATCATAAAATTTTCTCGTTAAAACTAATTTTTAGGTTTCTCAAGTTTACTAAATGTTATAGCTTGTTCCAGTATTGATGGGAGTTTCCTTCCTAACCTTTTATTCCAAGTAGTGTGGAACGTCAACGTGCTATCCATTTTAGCAGCTGCTGTTGAAAGATCTAAAATAATGTGGCTTTTGTTATTTGGTACGGTTCTTTGAAATTGTAAGCGTCTCTCCATGAGGCGCGAAGAAAGCTTGTTCTCACTAAGACATACAGGCTTCATTCGCTTGGGAATAATTTTAGTCATTGTCTGAGAAAGCTGTTGTTTACAGGTTAATGTTTGGATTTTGTAGCATTTTACGGTGTTGAACAAAACTAACCGTAGCGCCGACATTTTTATGTTGAAATTCCTAATTACCTACATTAAATTTGTTATAACTCAACCATACACCAAATTATTTGAAGTGTTTTGCATTTTTTTTACTTCTACGTTAATTTTTATGATGATTCAGTGTAGTTGCCATCACTGCTCTCATTCCAATTCCAGATATTATTTTATGTTTTAGAAAGATTTGTATTCAGTTCGAATTCTTGAATTACCAGTTCCAACTCTTGAATTACTTTGAAGAAATTGATTATGTTCTTGTTCCAGAACCTTCTTATTCCAACTGTGAATACCCATATCATCAATATATTTCCTCTAATGACTAGTGCATCATAGGGAAGTTAGACAGAAACATTGTTAGCTGATTCAATTGGGATGCTGTATAGGATACTTAAAGTACTACATATTGCTTCTAATTTGTGCTTGCATAAGCACAGACCATATTTTAGAAAGAGATTAAATAGACTGAGAATCTCATTTCTTCTTTTTACTTCTGATGAGGTTTGAAATGATTCGGCTTTGTTTGTTTTTTTGTTTGTTTGTTTGGGTTTTATGGCATATCAACCACTGTGGGTTATTTAATGCCAAATCCAGTTTATATGAATTTTAAATGCCTATTTTGTATGGAACATTTTTAGTAAGCTAGAGCTTATTTGCTTGCATACTTCAAAATAATCCAAGATATTTTATTCGGCTTTGTGTGCCTTCACCAGACATGTACTAATGTACTAATTTGTGAACCGATATGATTCCTCTATTAGATTTAGACATTTAGTGGAATCAGGGCTTAGAAGACTATTTCGAATAGATTGATTGGAATAAGTCTCTATTGATGTGATCATATGCTGCTGGGAGGGCTACATAACAGATGCACGACATTCTGCTGGAGAGCTATGCAATTTCCCGGAGTTGTTTCATGACATATATGGCATCATTACACCCCTTCACAGAAAGAAATAGAAATTAGTTTATTAAGTGTTGATTTTCATAGTACGGTTGGTTTGGTTTGTTTTATGGCATATCAACCTCAATTGGTTAATGTCGACAAGATTTTTAGAATAGATTTGTATGAATAGAATATGTATTCTTTGTAAGAAATCAGTTTGTAAATCAGGTTTCATTGACATATTTTTGTAAAGAGGGTTTGTGTTGAGAGTCTGGTTTCATTGATGTATTATTTCCGGATTGGTTTGGTTTATTTTGTTTTACGGCATATCAACCTCAATAGATTATATCGACAACACTTTTACGATAGGTTCGTATGAATAGAATATGTATTCTTTGTAAGAAATTAGTTTGTAGATCAGGTTTCATTGACGTATTTTTGTAAAGAGGATTTTTGTCGAGAGTCTGGTTTCATTGAGGTAATCTTTTCAGATACACAGTTTGTAGCGAAAATTGATTTTGTTGATTAAGGAATGTTCCCTGAAGGCAAACAACTGCCAGTGATAGGGTCTGTTTTTAGCAGAAGTCGTTAATTTATGTTTGCCTTTATTCTACAGCAGTTCCATTGAATTATTTCACATATTACTGCTAAATATTTTGGAACTTTATCTTAGAATATGGTTGTGATTTAATTTTCCGAGGTTTTGAATTTGAAAGGTTTGGGCCGTTTCCACTTATATTTTTCCAGCTTGTCAATCGGTCGAGGGTAGGAATATGGTCACTGTGAATTTCCGGGTTTTGTTTGTCTGGTTTTGTTTTTTGGAAGATAAGTCTATCTTTAATAGTTTTCGGTTAACAGATAGGAGATCGTTTTGTAGAAGATTTTGTATTTTTGGAGGAGTGGTCTGTAATTGAGCGGTAGATTTTGTACATATTTTTACTTTATTATTTAAATTCTTGTGATCATATGGCTTTCTTTGGGTGGATCATCATTGGAGTACATATCCTTTGAATAGTTCTGAAATTTGGAGCAGTCATTTGGTCCCAAGTCTACGAGCTTCTCAATGAGGGCTCTGTATTTGTCAGGTTGATTGGTTTTCGTTGTGGTCTTAAAAGTGGTCTACTTATCTGTTTCTGTAGTGCATTAATATACGATATATACCAATACATTGGGAGGCGCTTCTGGTTCCAGGCTTACTTTTTGAAACTGAGAAATCTGTTTCCCATTTCCAAATCTTTATGTATTGCGTCTCTTCAAGATATGGGCGAACACGGCTCTCCACACTTTTCTATCCTTTGTAGCCATGTTTGTCTTTTCACCATCCCACCCACTCCCTGTTCCTTTACACAAACTTGTCACGCTAGTCACATTATTCAAGCCATCTTTTCCCTTTTCTTATGTTGCATCCTAGAAGTTTCAACTGTCTCTTCTTGTTTCTTATTTACATTATTGGGACTATTGTCCTCATCTTTGTCGCCATATTTATTACAGCGTCTTCTTCAGGTGGTTGGAATGTCGAAATGAACCCTTTATTTCGCTCACTGCCATGTTTAATGGATGTCAGTTATCAGTTACCTCCAGTTAATTTCCCTCTGAAAGTTCTCCACTGCCTTAACCGGGTGTTGAACTCACACTCTTTGGGTCTGTCACTGGATCTAACCAATACCTTTATCCACTGTGCCACGTGTCCTTGAGGACATCTGGGTATGAATTTCTGGCTATTATAAACCTAATGTTTTCAGCAACCATTGTTACCAGTACTCATATTGCAATTTTGCTGTTATCATTGCATGATTTACCAGAGCTCATATTGCAACTTTTGTTGTTATCATTGCTTTTCTCTGGCACTCCTTATTACTGGTTCCCATATTGTATTTATTTCTATGCTTGGTCGGCTCAGGAGATTTTTGTGGCCTAGCATATGTGCTGATTCCTTAAGTTTACGAATTTTTCAATGGTGTTCCTTGTCTATGATCTCAACCTGATCCCACAGAGGGCGGTGATCTCCCTTCTCTCTCCATATGTGGTCAGCCACGCTTGATTTTTCTACTTCCCCTTCCTTTTTAGTGTTCTTGAAGCCTTACCTTAATGGGCGGCCTGTCTCCCCTTTATATTTCTTTCTGTAGCTGCACGGGATAGCGTATACTCAGTTTTTAGTCATGTCCTCCTCTATGGGGTGTCTTACTCGGGAGAGATATCTGCGAAGTGTCGTCAAGCTTTTGAAGGTTGTCCTGATGTTATATAGACCGCAGATCCTTTGTACTTTCCTTGATAACCCATTCACATAAGGCAGGCAGACTGTTTTCTGAGTGTTGTTGTCCTCCTCCTCTTGTACCCGCCTATCCCAGTTTTTTTTGGGGGTGCTGCCATGTACCCAGGGTAGTTGTTACGTTGTAGGGTACTACTTATACTGACCAATTTTGTATCTAACGTCTCTGGGTCGCCACTTATGACTTTTGCTCGGTGTTGTAAGCAACGGACGACCCCTTTCTTTACACTGTATGGATGATGGGAGTTGAAATTCAGGTACTGTCCGGTGAATGTCGGTTTACGGTATACGGGTATCTTAAACCCATGCTCTGTTCGAGATATTATAACATCCAAGAATGGGAGTGTGTTGTTACTCTCTTTCTCCATTGTGAACTGTATCGAAGGTCTTATTGAGTTCACATGGTCCAGCAGAACCTGAATATCTTCCTGGTGTGGCCAGAGTATGAAGAAGGTCGGAGCGTACAACGAGCGAAACGTTGTGATAAATATGGCGACAAAGATGAGGACAATAGTCCGAAAAATGTAAATAATGTACATAATACCTCATCTCAGAAATACAGACAGACTCTTCTTGTTTCTATGCATAAGCATCTTATTTGTTACCATTTTCATTAAAACTCCATCATTATTCACATGTTCATCCCATAGTATTACCAAAAAAAGTAAAAAACAAAGCCGCATGTTTATTGCCTTATGTTTCTTTTTTATCTGCGAGCAGTTTGTTCAGCATTCTCTGACATATAAGAAGACTGTTACATAATAGCTGAGCACTCTTTTCTTTGCTTCTAACAAGGTTTTTCTTATTTCTTTATGCCTTGTGAAGCTTCTGGAAGATATCTTTCGCTATTCGATTACGCGCTCGGATTTTAATGTCACATTTGCCTTCCTCTGCTAAATCACTTCACATATATTCAACTCCCTGTACTTGCTTTATTTTAACATCTCCAACTTGTACTACACATCTTGCGATGATCTTTTTGTTGACAACGAGACATTATCTCTACTTATAATTGATGTTTACTCATTTCTTTTTGTTTTCCTTTACTTACTTCTACAGGAGTTCTTAAAGTTTCCTTTCTGAATTTGTTATCAACGATCTCATCTGCATATCCTACTTTTGTAATAATTATAATAATACACACCCTGCTATGACTTTTAGTTCTCTCAGAATCGCCTCACTGTAAAGATTAAATAAGTTCGGAGTGGAAACATATGATGGTCTTACCCCCCCTTTCTATTTATGTCTTTACTGAATTCATTTACCAAACATATGTAGGTGTGTTGCTCTCAGTATACGTTCGGAATATTCTAATATATACATATTTAATTCTCCCATACAGATATATATATATATATATATATATATATATATATATATATATATATATATATATATAAATTCTTTTTTAATACTACCCATATTTCAAACATCTGAATAGATATTATAACATGACTTCATTGTCAAGCTTTTTGAATTTTCCTATACTTGTGTTTTGATTGGTCCATCTAGCCCTTGTAACAACGTTTTCCCCTTGCGAAGGATTGTTAATTAATTTGAAACTTTTAAAACCATTTATTTTACATTCAACGTCATCACTTGATAAGACACCGAGGGTGTTGAAACAAAATGGCTATTTTTGTAGTGATTTTATAACATATTTATGTTATAAATTTTTTTTTAAATAAATAATTATATATATATATATATATATATATTTAATTCTCCTATACAGATGAATATATATATATATATTTAATTCTCCCATACAGATGAATATATATATATATATATATATATATATATATATATATATATATATATATATATATATATATATATATATATATATACCTGCATATTTTCTAAATATGATTCTTAAGTGTGAAAGTATATATATATATATATATATATGTTTTTGTATGAATGATTCATGTAATGTAAACTGAACTGCACCACATACTTGATATTAAAATAACTGATCCAACGTGCAACTTTCGGATAATAACTGTGACATTTCTGTATTTATTGAACAATTTAGTTCATACCACATTGACTGAAAAACCTACCAGTACAAAAGAATTCTCCTATTACCATATTAGTACAAAAACGCACAATCTTAAAATTTAAGAATTCAAACTTAGCGTTGCGAACGCACGCTCCAAAAAAACTTCTCACAATTAACAATAACACATTTCTAAAAACATTTTTCGGATTACATCTATTTTTTTCGTTGTCCTGTTATTACCGGGAAGTAAAAAAAATAAAAACAAATCTATTTCCATACCTGATGATGTCTGTATGCACAGATGAAAGCTTGTGAAAAAATAAAAAAAGACCTTATGCAACTGGAATTTATAAACAGGGATCATAACATTCATCTACAGGTTCGGCGTTAATGTACTTAATTAAATTTGTTTGCGAAGATGTATTCTCGCCATTTATATCCTTAACTTCTATATCTGCTTTTTGTATGAATGATTCATGTAATATATATATATATATATATATATATATATATATATATATATATATATCATTGGCGAATCCGGCGGTCAAATTTGTCGGGCTTACCTAGTGTGAGTCAATATTCAAATATATCTCTTTCAAAGCAACAACAAATTTTCTTGGTGCTTAGTTTTCATACTTCAGCTGAATCCAAAATTAATTGTTTTAACTTCGTGCCTCAAAATATTGACCTAAATACATTTCGTTGAAATTTTTCATAATAAAGAACAAGAAAGAAGAAAAAAAAAACAAACGAAGAAATTAATTCAAAAATAAGAAAAAAAAGTATGAAATAAAATTAATGTGGCTAGTCGGGCTGAGTAGGTCTGAGCCTAATCGAAAGTGGAGACATACATAATAGGCGAGGTATTTTTGCTTTAATTTTATAAATAATCATTTAAAAATCTCTGATGACTCGTATCCTGTTTTTGCAAAGAAAATATTTTTTTTTATTCAACTTTAACTTACCATTTTAAATAATTTATTCTGTACAGTATAAGTTCTTTTTTATCGGAATATATTTTTCATGCTTTCAGTCAACTTTAATCTGCAAAAATGTAAATTCAATGTCAATCGCTATCTACTTTCCACCTGATTACTCTTTTCTCTTCCCGTTCATTATTAATGTTTCTGTTTCTAATTCTTCCACATCCTGTAACCCATTGTGTCTTAGTGGCTATACTGTCTTGCATGGGTTGAAATCGATTAAAATTATATATATATATATATATATATATATATATATATATATATATATATATCACATACAAGCATGCATTCAAACGAATACACACAGTTATAAACATATATTCTTCTATCTATCTATCTATCTATCTATCTATCTATCTATCTATCTATACATTGGGAAAGGTATGCATCCTCTTCTTCTCCCCCTAGCTATGGGTAAATAGAAAGGCAGCCCGTGTTCTATAGCCTTGGATGGCAACTGGTCTACCTCAGAAAGAAATGGTAACCTACTGCCGGTAAAATTCTGCTTCGCCAGTCATGTATCGAAAGATACATTATCGCCTAAGCGTAAAAAAAGAACAAGGCAAGGTATCCTTAGACATGGGTAACAGAACGAGAACAATCTTCATCAGTAGATTAAATAAAACGGTTCAGTTGAAAAGAAAGATACTCAGATCGACACCTGAAGACGGCCGGAGAGTAGGAAAGCCAAACCTTGTGATAATAACAAAAAGATGAGAACATTAGCCAAAATGTAAATAGCCATGTCCTCGTTTGTAATTTTAAGAAACAGTATTTCTTTTTTCTACTTTACTTATATTGACGAACAATATTTTATTACAATTTTCTTATGGGAAGGAAAAGCCCTGTTTTAAACCCCCGCTGCCTTGCGGCCATTAATAAACACGCAAAAGTTTATGAAAGTAAATTCAAACAAAATTCGAAGTGAAATAAATCCGGAGTGGAAACCCGAAGGCGTCTGTCAATACTGACAACCTTCCGGCAACTCCTTCAGCCAAGCTGGCAATGTTCTGTGCTATTTTGCATCTTGTCAGTATGTCCGAGAGGTGGAGATGGACAGCAGAAGGCCTCCATGTACTAGAGTTTTCTTTTATCATTTCATCCAAAGCAAGGCAAGTTATTATGATGCTGGGCGTTACAGAATGTAAAAAAAAAAGGAAAAATAAAATCAGATACATTATTTAGGGGAGAGAAAAATAAAAGACTGGGAATTAAGAAGACAAAAGATAACGATTGATATTGTATTTAATTTTTTTAAAGTTCAATGTTAATTAGAAAGCAAGAATCCGGAAGAGAGTTCCACAACAGAGAAGTACAAGAGAACAAACATTTAGCATAAAACTTAAATTCATAGTCTTGTTACAAGAGGGAAATGTTCATCAGAACAATTACCATGAACATAAACATAGAAAAGGCACAGGGAATGTGCATTATGGCAGTGGAAAAGGGTCTGAAGCAGAGATGCCAGGTCAGAAAAAACAACATTGCAGATTCATTTTTGGATTTTATTGAGGATATTTCCGTATATAGCAGAAGCTTCAGACCAGATGTGGCAGCAATATTCAAGGCATGGACGAATGGTAGCCGTATAAATATATAAGATAGACCCGGGCGAGAAAAATATTGAATCAATTTTCTTAGCTGCAAATTATTTACTCAATAATGTTTTCAGAATTCGTAGATCAGAGTTCGATATTTTACCTAAATAAAAAAAACAGTCTGTCGAATGTTAATTTTTAAGCACTACATGGCCATTTCCAGGAGTTTACGTCCTACTTAGTAACCTTCCACGAATTTCCAACTGAGCTTTTTATTTAATTCGAGGATTGATTGTCCCCGTTCCGCTTTCCATACTTAGGGGAGATAACTCATTTGCTAGAAGAAATAGATCCTATCAGTTATTACTCATCAGTCTTATTCAGGTTTGTATAGCTTGTCCGTTTCATCTACTAAACCAGAGTATATCAGCCCTACCAAAAACTGGAGATTGAACTTACAACTGCCAGAGAATAGGATATTATTTTAATTTTGACGAGGTTATACAGTGCAACTCGAAAAATGCAACAAGTAAAACAATCAATTTGAGAATGCCGGTCGAATAGCAAAGAATATAGCAACAACCAATTCGAGAATGACAGTCGAATAGCAAAAAAATATAACAACAACCTATTTTAGAATACCGGTCAAATAGCAAAGAATATAGTAAGAATAATAAAGGAAAAGTAACCTGTGGAGAGCCACGAACAACTATTCTGAATTCAAAAGCGTTGGGAAAGTAACAGAAAACCAGTCCACTACCATTCCCAAGAAGTCATGGCAAACCAAAGATAATAAAGAAATAGGAACCTGTGGAGAGTCATGATAACCTACACTAAATTGAAAAAGCGTGGTTAAAGCAACAGAAGTCATGGCAATTCACAGATAATAAAGGAAAAGGAAACTGTGGAGAGACATGATCACCTACTCTGAATTCAGAAACATGGAGAAAGTAGCAGAAAACCAGTCCACTACCTTTCTCAAGAATTCATGGCAATTCACAGAAAATAAAGGAAAAGCAATCTGTGAAGAGCCGTGATCAAGTATTCTGAATTCCGAAACATGGAAAAAGCAACAGAAAACCAGTCCACTACCTTTCTCAAGAAGTCATGGCAATTCACAGATAATAAAGGAAAAGCAATCTGGGAAGAGCCATGATCAGATACTCTGAATTTAGAAACACGGAGAAAGCAACAGAAAACCAGTCCACTACTTTTCTCAAGAATTCATGGGAATTCAAAGATAATAAAGGAAAGCAATCTGTGGAGAGCCATGATCAGATACTCTGAATTCAGAAACATGGAGAAACCAACAGAAAAAGAGTCCACTACCTTTCTCAAGAAGTCATGGCAATACACAGAAAATAAAGGAAAAGCATCCTGTGGAAAGCCATTATTACATACCCTGACTTCAGAAACATGGATAAAGCAACAGAAAACAAGGCCACTATCTCAACAAGTCATGGCAATTCACAGAAAATAATGGAAAAGCAATCTGTGGAGAGCCGTGATCAAGTATTCTGAATTCAGAATCATGGAGAAAGCAACAGAAAACCTGTCCAGTACCTTTCTCAAGAAGTCATGGCAATTCGCAGATAATAAAGGAAAAGCAATCGGTCGAGAGCTATGATCAAGTATTCTGACTTCAGAAACATGGAGAAAGCAACAGAAAACGTGTCCAGTACGTTTCTCAAGAAGTCATGTCAATTCACAGATAATAAAGGAAAGCAATCTGTGGATAGCCATCATCAAGTATTCTGAATTCAGTAACATGGAGTAAGCAACAGAAAACCAATCCACTACCTTTCTGAAGAAGTCATGGCAATTTACAGATAATAAAAGAAAAGCAATCTGTGAAGGGCCATGATCAGCTACTATGAATTCAGAAACATGGAGAAAGCAACAGAAAAACCGTCCACTACCTTTCTCAAGAATTCATGGGAATTTAGAGATAATAAAGGAAAAGCAATCTGTGGAGAGTCATTATTACTTACTCTGAATTCAGAAACATGGAGAAAGCAACAGAAAACCAGTCCAGTACTTTTCTCAAGAATTCATGGGAATTCAGAGATATTAAAGGAAAAGGAATGTGTGGAGAGCTATGATCAGATACTCTGACTTCAGAAACATGGAGAAAGCAACAGAAAACCAGGCCACTATCTCAACAAGTCATGGAAATTCAGAGATAATAAAGGAAAAGCAATCTGTGGGGAGCCATGATCAGCTACTCTGAATTCAGAAACATGGAGAACGCAAAAGAAAAGCAGTCCACTACCATTCTCAAGAAGTAATGTCAATTCACAGATAATAAAGGAAAAGAAATCTGTAGAGAGCCATGACCAAGTATTCTGAATTCGGAAACATGGAGAAAGCAACAGAAAACCAGTCCACTACTTTTCTCAAGAAGTCATGGCAATTCGCAGATAATAAAGGAAAAGCAATCTGTCGAGAGCTATGATCAAGTATTCTGACTTCAGAAACATGGAGAAAGCAACAAAAAACCAGGCCACTATCTCAACAAGTCATGGAAATTCAGAGATAATAAAGGAAAAGCAATCTGTGAAGAGCCATAATCAGATACTCTGAATTCAGAAACATGGAGAACGCAAAAGAAAACCAGTCAACTACCTTTCTCAAGAAGTCATGGCAATTAACAGATAATAAAGTAAAAGCAATCTGTGGAGAGCCATGATCAAGTATTCTGAATTCGGAATCATGGAGAAAGCAACAGAAAACCAGTCCACTACCATTCTCAAGAAGTCATGTCAATTCAGAGATAATAAAGGAAAAGAAATCTGTAAAGAGCCATGACCAAGTATTCTGAATTCAGAAACATGGAGAAAGCAACAGAAAACCAGTCCACTACTTTTCTCAAGAAGGCATGGCCATTCAGAGGTAATAAAGGAAAACCAATCTGTGGAGAGCCATGATCAAGTATTCTGACTTCAGAAACACGGAGAAAGCAACCAGTCCACTACCTTTCTCAAGAAGTCATGGCAATTCACAGATAATAAAGGAAAACCAATCTGTGGAGAGCCATGATAAAGTATTCTGACTTCAGTAACATGGAGAAAGCAACAGAAAACTAGTCCACTATCTCAAGAAGTCATGTCAATTCACAGATAATAAAGGAAAAGCAATCTGTGGAGAGCCAATATCAAGTATTCTGAATTCAGAAACATGGAGAAAGCAACAGAAAACCAGTCCACTACCTTTCTCAAGAAGTCATGGCAATTCACAGATAATAAAGGAAAAGCAATCTGAGGAGAGCCGTGATCAAGTATTCCCAATTCAAAAACATGGAGAACGCAACAGAAAACTAGTCCACTACCATTGTCAAGAAGTCATGGCAATTCACAGAAAATAAAGGAAAAGCAATCTGTGGAGAGCCATTATTACCTACTCTGACTTCAGAATAAGACATGGCAATTCACAGATAATAAAGGAAAAGCAATCTATGGAGAGCTAATATCAAGTATTCTGAATTGAGAGACATTGAGAAAGCAACAGAAAACCAGTCAACTACCTTTCTCAAGAAGTCATGGCAATTCACAGATAATAAAGGAAAAGAAATCTGTGAAGAGCCATAATTACCTACTTTGACTTCAGAAACATGGAGAAAGCAACAGAAAACCAATCCACTATCTCAACGTCATAGCAATTCACAGATAATAAAGGAAAAGCAATCTGTAGAGAGCCATGATCAAGTATTCTGAATTCAGAAACATGGAGAAAGCAACAGAAAACCAGTCCACTACCTTTCTCAAGAAGTCATGGCAATTCACAGATAATAAAGGAAAAGCAATCTGAGGAGAGCCGTGATCAAGTATTCTGAATTTCGAAACATGGAGAAAGCAACAGAAAACCAGTCCACTACCTTTCTCAAGAATCATGGCAATTCACAGGTAATAAAGGAAAAGCAATCTGTGGAGAGCCATGATCACCTACTCTGACTTCAGAAACATGGAGAAAGCAACAGAAAACCAGTCCACTATCTCAACAAGTCATGATAATTCACAGATAATAAAGGAAAAGCAATCTGTGGAGAGCCATGATAAAGTATTCTGAATTCAGAAATATGGAGAAAGCAACAGAAAACCAGTCCACTACCTTTCTCAAGAAGTCATGGCAATTCACAGATAATAAAGGAAAAGCAATCGTTGAAGATCCATGATCAGATACTCTGAATTTAGAAACCTGGAGAGAGGAACCGAAAACCAGTCCACTATCTTTCTCAACAATTCATGGCAATTCACAGATAATAAAGGAAAAGCAATCTGTGGAGAGTCATGATCATATACTCTGAATTCCGAAACATGGAGAAAGCAACAGAAAACCAGTCCACTACCTTTCTCAAGAAGTCATGGAAATTCACAGATAATAAAGGAAAAGCAATCTGTGAAGAGCCATTATCAGATACTCTGAATTCAGAAACATGGAGAAAGCAACAGAAATAATTCCACTACCTTTCTCAAGAATTCATGTGAATTCAAAGATAATAAAGGAAAAGCTATCTGTTGGGTGCCATGATCAGATAATCTGAATTCAGAAACATGGAGTTACCAGCAGAAAAACAGTCCACTACCTTTCTCAAGAAGTCATGGCAATTCACATATACGACAATAAAGAAAGTGAAATGTGGGGAGCCATGATCACTTACGTCCTGAAGGAAAATCAAAAACTACCATGAAAAGAATTACTTATCCCACTATAATCCGCCGTCATCATTGAAGTAATCTATTTAAAAATGTATACACTGATCTCACAAAAATGCTGCTCTCAAATGGTAACAACAAAAGTTTGTAATGCATTCGTTATGAATCTACTGCTCTAATTATCCAACATTTCAGTTCTTGCACACAAATTCTTATACATATTTAAGTATACATATATATTCATACTTAAATCCTTACATATTCTTATCTAAATCCCGAATGTATGTATAAATATACACATGTATGTGTATGTGAATTTTATCTCCACTATTTAAATTACATACACAAATGCTAACATTAATGTTTAACACTCTTTAGTGCATGTAGATAACCTTACATATATGAATATATATATATATATATATATATATATATATATATATATATGTTTGTCTGTGTGTGTGCGTATGTGTGTGTGTATGTATATATATATATATCATGTATAGTAAATAAGTGGACATATATATATACACAATAAGCCAATACGCACAAACACACGCAAATACGTACACGCGCTTATAGATATATATTAGCTGACTGGAGAAGCAGATATGTGGATACATTAATCACATAAAACACACACACATACACACACATACACACACATACATATATATATATATATATATATATATATATATATATAAATATATATGTGCGATTGTATATATCTGTGTGTGTATGTTAGGGGTAAAACGAAACCCCCTTCTGAAGTGAATAGGTGGGGAGGTAAGTTTATTTTTCTGGTGAGACAAGAGATTATTGCTTAAGAGCTGCTTCATGTTTCGTTCAGAAAGTAGACTTCAATTTCAGAGAAGAACGCGTCGCGCTTTGTCAAACCCATTCCCCATTCTCTAGAAAGTTGTTCTCGAACGAATGTTTTCTTTCTTTCTTTTTCTTTTTACTTTTTAAGATAATTTTTTGAGGTCTTAACTTTTTAGTTCTTCTTTTCAACGCTTCAAGCAACATTCATACAAGAACAGGAAAGAAATACGAGCAATTCTATACAGTTTCTCTCCTTACATTCACTTTCCTTTCTTTCTTTCTTTCTTTCTTTCTTTCTTTCTTTCTTTCTTTCTTTCTTTCTTTTCTATTTAGCAGCTAAGCCTTCCTTCCTTCCTACCTACCTTCTACTCATTCACCTAAAAAGCTTTTTTCTTTCTTTCTTTCTTTCTTTCTTTCTTTCTTTCTTTCTTTCTTTCTTTCTTTCTTTCTTTCTTTCTTTCTTTCGTTCTTTCTTTCTTTCTTTTGTTCTTTCTTTCTTTCTTTTCTATTTAGCAGCTAAGCCTTCCTTCCTTCCTACCTACCTTCTACTCATTCACCTAAAAAGCTTTTTTCTTTCTTTCTTTCTTTCTTTCTTTCTTTCTTTCTTTCTTTCTTTCTTTCTTTCTTTCTTTCTTTCTTTCTTTCTTTCGTATTCAGCAACTAAGCCAGCCTTCCTTCCTTCCTTCCTTCCTTCCTTCCTTCCTTCCTACCTTCCTTCCTTCCTTCTAGTCATCCACTTGTAAATCTTCTTTCTTTCTTGTTTTGTTTCTTTCTTATTAATTTTTAGAAAGATTTTTTTTTAATTGATATTTTTTGTTATTCAGAGCTCTGTATGTAAATATTCGATCGAACTTTCATTTTCTTTTATATTTCTTTTTACTACCTAAGAAATGAAAGCTGCGAAAATAAAGAAAGAAAAACAGAAAACTAAGAAATTTCTTTCTTTGTTTTCGGTTTTCCTTTGTCTCTTTTCTTTCTTTCATTTTTTTTTTATTCTCTTGTCGCCTTTCATTTTTTTATTTGCTTCAGGGGCTTCGCTTTGTTGTCCCTTTTTTGATGTGCATCGTTTCTCTGTCACCAACAGATTAGTGCAAGTCGACACTTGCTGCGTGGTTTTAAATTTAGAACCACGTTGTCTTTTTTTTTCTATGGCACTCCTATCAGTCGCACTCATTCTCACTATTTATATTCTTCTACAAGCACATGTATGAGTCTTGCGTATCTAAACTTTGTGTCATATTAATTTTGGCAATATTTTAAACCTGAAACCAGCTAATGTACACATAAAACATTTTTGTAGAATTATTTCTATTTTCACTTTAACTTTGGCGCTCTATTTTATTATATAAATACATTTCAGTTGCATAATGTGCTTCTATTAAGAAAATATAATTGATTTTGCATAAAGCGATCTCAGTCAAATCTGCATTGTAATTTATTTTAATCTGTTGTTCCACGCAAATATATCATAGCAGTTTGGTTATAGTTGCTTTCGAAGATTAGGAATTTTATAACAGAAAACATGTGGCAAATAATAATTCAACATTCTATCATGGCGAAAGCGTGTCACATTATTGTGCAAACCAACACACATACTCACGTACATTTCTGTGAATGATTCTAGGGAATATGTGCATGTACTGTTTGAAGTATACATTTTAATTAGATATCAGTTCAATCATATAAATAAATTTTCATCCATTGCTTTATCCAAAATATAAGATATTTAAAATGGTAAAACACATTATTTAAAGAAATATTTGTAAAAATCTTTTTATGTTTATTTTTCCAGCAATAGGTAAGATTCTTAAATACTTTACGCAAAAAAGATAAAATTAAAGAATGAGTATATATATATATATATATATATATATATATATATATATATATATATATATATATATATATATATATATATATATATATAAGATATTTACAATAAAATCGTTACTTATTATCAACAACTTATTATGATTTGAGTTTTAACTATATTTGTAGCATTTCGAATTCAGCCACTTTCTAACGGGCGTACGTGGTTTCCCAGTGTCATTTATATAAATATTTTCGTAGCAGTAATTCCTCTTTGACACATCGATCGCACAGGTCCCATCGCTCTACTGTTGAAATACTTAGATGTAACCATAAGTTCTATTCCAGTATATTCATTTCTCGCACTTCATGACTGTGAAACCCACTTCCGGTTTCTTGCTTCCTTGTCCCCTCTGCGATCTTCAAAAATTTAAATGTTATTCGTATCTGCATATTCAGTTTTTACTGAAACTGTTATTTTTATATCTTTTATCCTCGCTAAATTCATTAGTTACATTATCAACTTGCTTTGAGTTAAAGGATAAAGAACAACAATATTCAAATACATAACTATATTTGCTGTTGAATAAATATTTAAATTTTAGATAAAATATTTTATGAATGAAACAAAATATAAAAGTATTAAATTATAAGAAACATAACGTTTATTCTAAGCAGCAGCAATGAATTCACATTTTACTCCAGCGACATCTTTCAAGACATCTTGTTTGATATGAGTCTAAAGAGATAACTGAAACGAAACATTAAATCGCTGCTTTACCGATTTTATAGTTATTTATAATTAATTAAGCGAAGTAATCATGCCTTTGTAGTCATTAAATTGTCATTCTGTTGTTTTTCCAAGTGAATAAAAACAACCGTTTTATTTATACATGAAAACAAATAAAAAGAGATGAACATTGAAGATTGCTAATAGTGTCTATAATTTTATGCAGCTCGTCAGTCTTGCAAGGCAGTCCAGTGAGCGAAAGGAAAACTCTGATTTAAAACCTACGCTACATTGTGTTCATATAACATGGAGAAGGCTATGGAAGTAAACCAAAAGAAAAAAAAACAACCCGAAAATGAGCCCAGAAGACGGTTAACACTAACAAGCTTCAAACAAATCCTGCAGCCAGACTACAAATGTAATGTCTTGTATTTCTTTGGAAATACTACCGCGTGAGAGAGGATTATATGTCCGGACAGCGAATGACCATCATATACCATTGCACAGGTCTGAACCCTGGAGAAGTCACTCCAGTCTCAACCCAAAGAACTGAATTTTGACCAAATATGGCGGTATCGTTGTCTCTCGAAATAACCGAATAGCTATTATTGTCCATAATATAGCGATTAAAATGAAAAAAAAAAAAAAAAAAAAAAAACCCACCCAAAAAAAAACAAAAACAAAAACAAAACGGTTCCATGCGCGATAATAGTCGTTTATAATCAATACAAAGGACGAATATACTATGAAACCTCTTAAATGTTGTACATAAAGAAAATAAAATTAGTAAAGTTTTATATAGCTAAATGTTTACAATGAAAGTTATCTATATTAGTTTTTATATTAGTCCCCTGTAGAGGCCTTCTTCAAGGTCTAATTCTGTTTGACTATTTGCCCTACTTAGGCTCCAGATTCAAATCTGATTTACTATTTTCTCCATAACTGATTGGGATGAAATATTGCTTTATGTTTTTCTCAAACATGCGAGTAAAGTTAATGCAAGTTTTATCCAAAATTGGAAATTTACTTGTCAATTTCATTTTATCATATTGATAAAGTGTATATGCCATAATTTAATCCAAATAAGAAATATAATGAATTAATACTTAATAATTATCGTATTATCAAGTATGAAAAAAACGTATTGTAGGATAACATCTAAAATAATTATTTAATATATGTGTTCAGGGAAATATTGCAATTTAAACATGTAAGTAGGGTTATAGAAAGATATAATAAGGAAATGTTTAAATAAAAAATGCAAAGGTTATAGAGATTTGTGAAAAATAATATAAAATAAAGCAAAATCTCAAATCGAACATGTTTTAAAAATTGGAATTTACCGAAGCTAATAAAGAAATTTAGAACATCGATTTAAAAAAAAAAAATAAGTTAAAGTGTGCCATACTTTCAAGATTGATTATAGAAACAATAAATGACAAAAAATATTGATGACAGAAATATCAACAAATCAATAAAACTGACAGCAAGGAAAACATCTATGAAATACTACTTTATTTGTCAATATTTCTGACATTGGGTATTGTAATTGTTTACATCGTTCAAACTGTTGTTCTCCTCCCGATTGTCATATTCATTACGTTTCGGCCGTTGTATGCTCCGGCCGTTTTCAGGTGATATTTGTTGGAATTTCGAACTGAACCCTTTATTTAGTTCGGAATTCCAACGTATATCACTTGAAGAAGTCCGGAGTGTACTACGGCCGAAACGTCGTGAATATGGCAATAAAGACGAGGAAAAGAATCTGAATGATGTAAATAATGTAAATACTAATTTATTTATCTCATAATTATGAAACTTAATGTGGGTTTTATTTGGGATATACTGAAGAACGTGGGCTCACAGAACGTACTGAAGTCAAAGAGGGGGGCAGCGAGAAACAGTAACCTTCATTTTTTATTTCCTGTTCCTTTATTGTTTTCTTTCCTTAATAATCTTTTCACATATTCTCTCACACTCAGTAACCTCTTGCATCTTAGTGGATATATTACCTTGCTTTGTGTGAAATGATTAAAAAATACTACCTATCATGTTTAAATAAATTGATGGTAAAATGACAAGTGAGTGATATAGTAAGGAGATAAATATTACTAAATACGAATATATAGAGACTTGCGGAGAACCATGACAGCCCATACCTGGAAGTGACACATCATTTTATATAATAAGATCAAAAATATATCTGGAGGAAAAGAGATATGTTTTAAGATCCTGGACGCAAACTTAATGTACAGGATTTTTTAAATGAAAGTATTCTATACATTTTCACCGTAATAAATTATGTTCTTTTAAAAAAGGCGGTATTTTTCATATTACCTACATTATTTACATTCAGTCTAATTCTTTAAGTCGAAATTGTTTTTCAGGTGTATTATCATGAAATACAAATATACTGGATTACTCTAAAATGAGAAAGAGTCATTTCTTTATATTAGCACCAGCATTAAATTGTTTGCCCAGTACATTTTTTTTAAAAAATCAAGCATGCCATTAAAGTCACTCTTACACAAGAAGTTACTGAATGTAAGTTAATATGAGAAAAAAAACACAGTATTAAGGATTGAGAACAATAAAAGAACAAGAATTAAGAGGACAAAAGCTAACGACTGACATTGCATATAAATTTTTGAAAATCAAAAGTGTGGTGGGAGCAAAAAACACGGAAGAGAGTTTCAAACGTGAGAAATGTGAGAGAGGAAACTGTTAGCATAGAACTTACTGTTACATCTTGACATTTCCACTGAAAAATGATAAGAACTTGCTGTAAATCTAGTAATATGCATACATTCTTAAAGTCTTGTTGCCATAGAGGAAAGTTCATTAGAACATTTATTATGAATGTATTTATTAGGTTGGTGCAAAAATAACGACGGTAAAAAATACGTCAAAAACGATATTATTTTTGCACCAACCTAATAGAAAGAAAAAAAGTCACGGGGAAGCTAGGTTACGGCAGTGGAAAAAGATTGAAACCAAGATACCAGGTCAGGACTGATAACACTGCAGATTCTTCTTTGTATTTTATCAAGAATCTCGGAATACTTAGCAGAAACACCAGACCAGATGTGTCGACAATATTCAAAGTATGTTTGTAATTGATTGGTTTTCATTGATAATAATTTATTTTATTTAAAGGTCATCATTACTGAAAATTCTTTAATAAATTTAATAATTAAATCAATAAGGGCATGTGGCCGAGTAAAAATAGGTAGAAGAAAATCATCGACAGCAATCCATGGTTGTGCTAGCAAGAAAACAGAAGCCATCGTGACCGAGTATTTGGCGTTGTTAAAACTGTTTATCATACCAGATTATGTTATATCCCACAGAAACTGACATTAAGGCCTGCTCCCTATATTCGCAGTATAAACCACAGTTGGACTCTAAGGTGTTGAATAAACACAAATGTGCTTGAGCAGGTGTCTGCAACAGGGATTGGGTAGATGTCCTGGCAGATGACTGTTTTTGGGAATAAGTAGAGGGCATTAAATTGAATGCTTAAATTTTCAAATGGAAACAAAAACGTGTTTGCGACTTTGATCTGATGATTATTTGGCACCATTTCACATGTCCAAACATAGTTTCATTTCTTCTCGCTTGCATGCATCTTTGAAGAAATATTTATTTCATATTAGCGAATGTGCAAAGACCAATCTTAAATTATACATATCAGTGAACAGCAAAAGAACATGGATCAACCCCCATTAATTCATAATAGGGAAGGGAGAATAAAAACACAAGCAACGGTATTGTTAATAAAAAGAAAAAGGAAAGATAAATTAGATGACGAATAGGATGAGAAAACTCACAAAATATTCAGAAGGAAATGACCAAGAAAAAGAAGAAAAAAAAAACCCGTAGAAATCGTATTTATAGAAGAAGAAGAAGAAATCGTAGTTGTAGAAAAAGAAGAAAAAGAAGAAATAGTAGTTGTAGAAGAAGAGAATGAAGAAGAAATCCTAGTTGTAGAAAAGAAAGAAATCGTAGTTCAAGAAGAAGAAGAAGGAAGAGCAAAGTAAAAAAAAAAAAAAAAGTAAAAAAAAAAAAAAAGATTGGGAGGGAAAAAGACGAATATAGTTTCAGAGTGAAATTATTCATGTTCTCAATAGAACCTCCATTATTGCAATACTCACGAGATTTGTCACTTTTGGGAAATTCGTAATGGCAAATAACTGACCCGCAACTCCAATTCTCGTTTTGCTGTTATATGATCTGTTCTTTGTTGATAAAGTCACGTGGACGTCGCACACCAGAACATGCATACAATGCGATGCAAATGCGCAAAAGCATGCATACATAGGAATTAACTCTCGAAATATTGGTTCATATTACTGCATACATGACAAAAAATAAATAAATGAATAAACTAACTTAGGTTTTTGATTGCTTTCTAAATTGGGACTCTTATATAAAATTCACAGAAGAAAAAAAAATGAACTTAGAATTCACAGAGTATAAAAACACGCATCTTTTAATGATCAGTTCCGTATTTTTATAACTCGAGTACTATAAAATCATTGTTGCTATATCTCTTTCACACATTAAGCGCACATATACAGATACATACACATGTATACACGTGCTCGCATATACACAATCACACACACACACACACACATATATATATATGAACACTGTGTGTGTGAAAGATAGAGAGAGAGAAATAAAGAAAGAAAGAGAGACAGATAGATAGACAGACAAACAAACGAAGGATGTTCCAAAAAGATCGCAGTCTTTTTTGCACACACACAAACACACGTATATATATATATATATATATATATATATATATATATATATATATGTATGCATGTGTGTGTGTGTGTGTGTCTGTTATTTATTTTACATTTATTTTGCTTAAACATTATGTTTGATGACTACTCATATTCTAGTAGAAGCTTTGTTTTTAATAAACAGTATTTTTTATCCAACTACATCTACCGGCCTGAATATTCGAGAAATCTTGTCAGAAATATATGCGTCCTCCGACAGGATTCGAACCTGCATACCCTATGGGGAAGTGTGTGTTCCAAAAGCAGCATTTTGGCTTTGTTTGACCGGAAGTCCTACGTGGCCGGGGGGTTAGGCACGTCAAATATATATATATATATATATATATATATATATATATATATATATATATATATATATATATATATATATATATATATATATATATATATATATATATATATATATATATATATATATATATATATATATATATATATATATATATATATAATTATTTATATATTATATGCGCGGTACTTATTAGAAAGCGCTCAATATCAGAGATAGAGCTAACATATATGGTTGGATAGATTTGAGCTTGTGACCCTTTTTGTCTGACGATCGCTAAAGCGTGAAACCCAGGGTCACAAGCTCACATCTATCCAACCATATATATATATATATATATATATGAATGTATACATACATGTATATTTGTGCAGCAACCTTTCCTTTAAGCTTGTTTCATTGAATATGAAAAACAAGGAAAATTTAATCAATTTTTATTAAGTTACCAATTTAGTTTTTAGGTGTTAATTTCTCATCATGTTTGATTGTTTATGGTGTATTTTTTGTGTTGTTTTGAATACTACTAGGAGCTTTTCTTCCGATCTTCGCGTGTTGAGCGCAGTTGGAATTCGAGTGAGCATTTTCTTAAAATTTAAAAAAAAACTTTCAACACTCCATTCCCACTGTTAAATAAGATGACTTTAATAACTGGAGCGAGATGTTTTATATACAGGGCTTCTATGGCAGCGAGATGTTTCCAGTAATGTGGTTTATACAACTTTAATTTTTCTTAAGCGTTCTTGTAAATTGTGAGTAGCTAGAGTTTTTTGTAGCCCTTTGATCATATAAATGACATATGAGTCATCTACTCTCTCTCTCTCTCTCTCTCTATATATATATATATATATATATATATATATATATATATGACATTATGAAATAAAAAAAGTCCGACAAATATTTAAGACATTTTTTTTATGTTTACACGTTCTTTTTTTAGATACAAATATTTAAGTAAATGCTCTGTTTATAATAAATAGTATTAACGATATTTACCGGCCTGAAATTTACGTTTCAGTTAGCAAGATCGATAGAGAATTGTAGTTTAAAAACAAAAAAATCGACCTTGCTAGCCGAAACGCCCCTCTGTGGCTCAATCAGTAAAAGAACATCAGGCTATATGACGGTTCCTTATAGGATACAGGTTCGATTGCTGTCGAAGGACGCATATTTTCTATGAAAATTTCTCGAACATTCAGGCCGGTAAATGTCGTTAATACTGTTTATTATAAACAGAGCATTTACTTAAATATTTGTATCCATAAAAAGAACGTATAAACATAAAAAATGTCTCAATCAATCAATCAATCAATCAATCAATCAATCTATCTATCTATCTATCTATCTATCTATCTATCTATCTATCTATCTATCTATCCATCTGCATGTATGTATATAGGTATGTATGTATGTATATATGTAAAGAAACAAGGAAAGAAACCAGACAGCCAATAGTATCAGGGATAAACAGTGTGCCGCACAAATTACCAAAGACCATAACGAAAAAAACACTTTATAATTACAGTGGACAGAAAAAAAAAATATATATATAAACAAAACGGACGTCATGTTATACCTTAGGTACCTTTGCATGATATTGGCACCCACTGAATATAAAACCTGGCATGACCAAGTGGGAAAATATCTGCATTGGAAAATATTAAACTTTTACGGAAAATAAACTGCAAGAAATTGATATGAACACTACCCAGACTTGGTTCCAGCGATAGTACCTGTAATAATTTCATGGGACTTTACAATACACACAGACAGAACAATCAAAGGTAATCGCCAAGACATCATGATCAAAGACCACAAAAACATAATGCTACTACTACTACTAATGAATAATAATATTTTGGATAAAACCTAGAGAAGAATATGCAATATTAATGGTCCTGGTCTGGCATCTCGGCTTCAGTCTTTTTCCGACCGCCGTTACGTATCTTCCCCATGCCTTTTTTTTTTTTTTTTTTTTTTTTTATAAATACTGATATGGTAACTGTTCTGATAAGATTTTCTTTTTGCTTTACGAACTTCAACTTTTCACTTTTACTTTATGAATACAGTACTCTATTGACAGCTAGGTGATATTTCGGTTGAAATGGCAAGATGTAACCGTAAGTTCTACACAAAATATTTCTTCTCACGCACTTCCAGTTTGTAAAACTCTTTTTCGGCTCCATGCTTTCCAGTCAACTTTGATCTTCAAAGAATTAAATGCAATGTCAATCGTTAGTTTCTGCCTTCTTAGTGTCTTTATTGCCTTGCTTGGGGTGAAATAAAAATACTTATAAATGAGTAAACAAAGAAATAGATATAAAAAATGTAACTGGAAATCCAAGATAAACCTCTATTTCTGTTCAAAAGACTGGAGAGGAATGTGAACCAGATGATAGGCAAACATATATACTCCTATTGAGAAAAAATAGTAAATAACATGTCTTAGTTTAGGTAGAGATGTTAGAAGTGCGGAATTGAAGTAAACTTTAGAAGGAACCGGAAAGCACAATCCTGAACAGGAAACGTGGGATCAACCTTCTACTCCTGTTCAAAAGACTGGAGAGGAGTGTGAATCTATCTACTCATATTGATAAAAGAAAAAGTAATTCAATAGTACATAAAAGTTCAGAGTTTTAGGAGGAGATGTTAGAAGTATAGAGTTGAAGTAGACTTTCGAAGAAACTGGAAATCCAATCCTAAACAGGAAACAAAGGATAAACCTATTCCTGTTCAAAAGACCGAAGAGGAGTGTTAACGTATCTACTCGTATTGATGAGTATAGAAGTATAAAGTTGAAATAGACTTGAGAGACCTGAGAGGAGTGTGAACTGAACTATAGGCAAACCTATCTACTCCTATTAAATTTATTTATTTCTGCATATACGTGTCAGTATTAAGAAAGAAAAAACTAAACAGAAGGAGAGAATGGGTATTTAATTCACGTATCATCATTCATCGGATCGGCGCCCATCGTCTTCTTTGAAACCCCATACAGAAACATCTGAATATTTTTGTGATTCACTCGGGAATATCATCCTTGTTACAAACGCCACATTGTGAACGGATCAATTAGGAAACGAAAAGGCGAATTTGAAAGAAAATATGTTTGCTTAATGTGCGTACGTGTGATCAAGAGAAAGAGAGAAAGAAAGAGAAGAGACATTAACAGCAAAAGAGAGTGAGAAAATGAGGTGGCAAAAGAAAGTTATCTCTTCTAATAATAAGAAAGAAAGAAAGAAAGAAAGAGAAGATACTGTAACAGTGAAAGAGAGTGACAGAAACGGATGGAAAAAGAAAGATATCTCTTCTAATAAGAAGAAAGAAAGAGAACGGACAGTAAAATTAAAAAAAAAGAGTGAGAGAAAGATATCTCTTCTAATAATCACTGTTTACACAAATTAGGATTTGTATTCATGTTATTAAATGAAATTTGGAGCATCTGAACTGCTTCACGATTCACAGGGGAATACCGTTCGTTTATGTTACTGACACCAATGTGAGAATGTTCGTATAAAAACATACAGACAAAAAAAAAAAGAAAAAGGGAGAGAATAACCCAAGAAGTCTATAAAAATCGCTGTTCAGCGTATCTACGCCATTTTGTTCTTTATTAATGGCGCGAGTTTAAATTTATTTTAATGTGTTAACGCTATAAATTAAAGACTTTTTTATTACCTTTGATACTTCAAGTTACCATCGGCATTTGAGCTTTATTTCCTTGTTTAAAAAAAGCCAATGTTGAAAATTTCATTATCACTCTATGTAATCTTAAATTTTTCAAAAGATAAGCTTGTCATAATTTACAAGTATCAAAATGAGTTAGTTTTCAATCTTTAATATCGCTTTAGTTTTCTTGTATAATAAAGTAACACAATACATCAGATCCGACATGTCCCCAAATCAGAACATTGACAAACTTATATTGTTAGAATTTACTTAGATTTAGCAAAGGAAAGAATATGCAAATTTCATTATTCTTTTTATAGAGCAATTTTTATGTCACTTATTTAATTAAATTGCATTAAAAATATAGTATTTTTCAGTCTAAAAAATTCACCGCAACGCATGTTTATAGAGAGCCTGTAATATCATTGTCTTTTTACTGTTTTTCTGATTGTGAGATGAGATCACTGTTGCATTAGGTGACCTTTTAGATCTTGCTCTCGCTTCTTGAAGATGATTCAGACAAGCACACACACACACACACACACAAACATATATATATATATATATATATATATATATATATATATATATATATATTTATATATATATATATATTACCAGCAATACATTTACAAACATAAATGTCAATGAAAGCTGATCTACAAACTGATTTCTTACAAATCTATTCATGCGAACTATCCTAAAAAATCTTATCGGCATTAAATAAACCATTGAGGTTGATATGCCGTAAACCAAAATAAACCAAATCAAATTTAACACACGGAGTATTTGTTTTTACTTCAACGGGAATAAAGTTATAATGTAGTTTTCTTTCAAGTTAGTTTTCAGCTTATTAATTCGGCAACACTGTTAGGGTTAGGGGCCAGTTGATTTTATTTTCTCCATAGCTGTTGTTCTCATCTTGGTTGATATAGATATTATTATAGACATAGCGTTTCGACCAACTACCCTTTGGTCATCATCAGGTGTCCATTGATTGGCTGATATGGTGCATCTGTTGATTATTATAATATTTTCTAGTGATGTAAGTTATTGTTTGTTTCTGTTTTATCATGTCTGTTAATATCACGACGTTTCAGCCGCTGTGCCTACCACCCGGCTTTCGTCAGGTGTCTGTCGATTCGGGTTACTTTTTTTTAATCATTTCACTCCAAGCAAGGTAATAAAGCCACTAAGACGCAAATGTGAGCGAATATGAGAAAAAGTAAAAAACATTATTACGGAGGAAGAACAATAAACTTCAGGGTTTTTCGAATTAAACACTTTATTTAATATACAGGATAGATTGTTTTCGTTTCGCTGTACATGTCATTTTATTCCTATTTATTACTTCTCGGTTATTCCTTGCCCTTTTTCCAATTAATTTAAGTCATATGGGACAACATCCTAGCAGATTACAAGGATTAGTGGAAACAGAAAGAGCATGAACTGAACAATCCTAAAGACGAGATATGCCAAGACATGTATTGCTGAACACAGATTTGGAACAAGGATTCGCCCATCATAGAAGCCATACTTAACAAAACCAAAAAAACAACATTAATCAGAAGATATATATTTGCTTTAGACAAAGAACAGCAAATAATTATAATCCCATCCTATAAAAATGCTGGTACTGGCGCCAGAAACATTAGAATCCATTCTAAATGATGATATGATTTTATGACAAAGTTAAAAAAACGCACAGTAAATTTAGAACATTACTTAAAAATGAAAAGAAACTATGGACATGAACAATTCAATATTATCCAAAATTAATACTGGCTTAAAAAGATATCAGTATATTAAGAAAGCTAGTGCTATAAAAATATACAAATCTGTGTTCATATTAAAATGGATCTCTATCTAGCTATGTAGAAAACTAAAGTTTGATTATGTTGACAAAGGAAAGCGGTCAGATCGACGACGATAGTCATTTTTCTTCTATGTGCTGTGTCCCTTCATAGTATAGGCAGTCATAGTTCTCCATAACTTCCTTGTTTTTGTAACTCTTAGTAAAATTTGTCATTTTGCTATCTCTCCGAATTCCTGTTCTGCCAGCCATTTAAACAAGTTCGTTTGGTAAGTTATTAGCTATTTTCCTCTGTTCCTGTTGACTCCAAGCCCTCTTTTCTCATTATATTTCAATTATCTCTTTCTGTTTCTAAATATGTCCCCTTTTTGCTTCTATTTTCTTCGTTGTTGCTAACGTATTCAGTCCATGTTATTTTCAATATCCTTCTTTAGGACAACATCTATGTTGCCTCAAGTCTTTTCTTCGTCTATGATGAAATTGTCCAGCTTTCACTGCCATATAGAATTAAAGCGCTTAAAACACTGGGTGTTTTGTAAATAAGTAGGGCATTTGTTACTAGATAAAACTTCAAAAACAATTTTTTCGTACTAAGAGTAATTATAACATAACTATAACTAGAACGCTTTGAATTCAATACGTGAAGAAAGCAACAGGAAACCACTCCACCATCTTTCCCACAATGTCTTAGCAATTTATGAATAATAAAAGAAAGACATTTATGCAAAGCTATTATTATCTATATCATAAAGAGTCATACAATTTAAAAACTTTCAAGTATGATCTTGGAAACAACATTAATGTGTTTCAAAATGTGCCACTTGTTTGGACACACATATTTACCGTTATTAGAGTTCAAATATCGTAAATTTCGTGTAAAATCTGTAATACGCATTTGACCAATTAATTAGGTAATTACTGGTGAGTTAATAACATTCACAGTTTTCAAAGCAAAGAAGGCATTGCCAATTTATATCTTGACCCAACACAGTCCTCCTTCTCCCACTTGGAATTAGTTTTAAGCTTAGTAAATAATATCATCCGTATAAAAATGAATTAGCCAACTAGAGAGGCTTGAAGGCAGTTATCGCATATTGTCGACTTCAGCAGCAGTTTTAGTGTAACTTAATTATTACTAGAGATATTTACACTATTAGCGGCGGGAAGGAGTGATAGAATTACCAACCCGTTGCGGCATGAGGTGATTTAATGACATTTCAGCGCAAGTGTATCGTTTTTACACGATATGCCCCAGTGTTACTCGATGGCTTTTTAATATTTTTTAAAAATCGTTAGTTGTGTGTTGGGGCGTGGTGAAGCCTAGGAAATGAGCAATACACTGTGAAATGAAATGGATAATGACAGTGTTGACGGAAACCTAATTGCAAATATGGCTCTCTGCTGAGAGAGAACGGTCACCAGCCACCATAGACCAATAAAATTAAACCACCAGACGGCGATTCTAAGATTACAAGCCATTTTTACTCTATGCTTAAATAAAAATTCTTAATTCTGTCTGAATACATGAATATGAGATATCGGAAACCCGTTATCTTAGCTCAGTGTTCGAGATTATAAACACTATTAATACGATCGAACTATATATATATATATATATATATATATATATATATATATATATATATATATATATATAATCCCACTGAACTATTTACACAATAATTTAGTCCTAATCAATAATTGACCCCTTCTACAAGTTTTTCAGTGCATTTCTCCAGAAAAAGTTATTGGTAATATGTTTACCTTATTACGTGTAATACTCTGATTCTATTATGATACTGCCTTTCATTCTTGACCACGGACAATCCAGTTTTCTTTGTTTTCAATGCATTTCTATAGTAAAATCTTTATCGATGTATTTATTAGCCTTATTCTATCAGTAACACATGCATTAATTCCTGATCACTTTCTGTTATTCAGTGCTTCTCTATAGTATGAGCATTATGATTTACATTATACCGAGTGTGGCAGAAATATTTACCCATTATCTAAAGATAAAAATACCCATTATTTAAATATCGACTGAAACATACCTATTCGTAAAAATAGTATCAAGTAAGACTTCCTTACATTATTTTGTTCTATTGTTTAGTTTAATTAAATATGGCCTCTCAGACTAAATTGGATCAAATTGTTGCATTGAAAATGGCTGCTATTGAGAATTATGCATTGGTAAAACAGTTGAATATTTGCAGAAAAAAACTGTTTTTAACGCGTGGAAGAAGTTTCAAGAGTAGCAAACAATTTCACCAATTTTTTTCCAGGAAGTAACCGTTCAGCTCGTAACAAACATTTCGGATTTAAGGCTAAAACCATACAAGATTCAAAAAACGACAGCTGCCTTTTCAAGCTTTCAATCAAAAACAGCTTGGCAGAGGGAAGAAAATGTTGGAGGAGTCTTCAGTTGATCGAACGAGAAGCTTTTTATTGTGGCGGCTGTGGTCATCTAACAAAATGATAGGGTCTACACCTCTTCACCGGGTAAGATTCCCGAAGGTGTCAGAACACATTTCAAGTGACACTAACCAACTGGTGTCATGATTTGGACTGCTGTTGCTTCTTATGATTCGAAATCGTTTTGGTTTTCATCATATAAGGGGGGGGTGAATAGCAGAGTTTACCAACAAATTTTAGAGATCGATGTGTTGCCCTGGTTACCAGTCACATTTGGTAGTCTCTATGCCTTTATTCAAGATGGAGCTCCTGCATACAGAGCCAATTTGAGGTAGAACTGTTGCAAGAGATATTTACGTAGATTTTGTTAATTGGTCAAGTTAGCATCCATCAAACACTGATATCAATGCTATAGACTTTGCGACATAGCTCATATTGAAAGATCTTATGATATCGAGGTAAAATTTGAACGAAAAGTTGGTGAAAATGTTATATACTTTATCTGAGAAGAGGTTAAGTGCTATGATGAAAGCAATAGGCATTTTGAATTATAAATATAATTGTCAATAAATACAGCAATCAACTTTAAACTTTTATTTGCCAAAATCTAACAGTGTACATATAATAATCTTATTTTATCATAATGTTGGCATCTTATTTTATCATAATTTTGGCATCAGTGACTATACTTTTCTTCCGCATTTTCAATGCATTCTATGAAAGAAAAACTTAGTACTTCATATATTAGGTTGGTGCAAAAATAATGACGGTTTTTGACGTATTTTTTAACCTCAAAAACCGTTATTATTTTTGCACCAACCTAATACCTTATGCATTTAACATGCTTACCTTATCAATGACTAAATTTATGGCTATAAAATGTTTTACATTATGATTTACAACGCACGAAATACAGAATGAATTATTTAATTCTAGGTAATAAATTGCAGGATGTTCGTTTACAAGGTTAATTCTAGATGGTGTATTTTCAGGTTCTAACCTCACGTGGGTGTCGGTGATTATTGCTACCTCTTCGACGTTGAACTAATCCGTATCTTCATTTAAATAGCATATCAAGCAGTATTGTGACTCATCGTTCAGTCTAGTCGAAATAAAGCAAGACATATGCTCGGGGGTAGAGATATTAGCTCTGTTTCACGTTTTCCCATATATATATATATATATATATATATATATATATATATATATATATATATATATATATATATATATATATATACTGTGTAAGCGTGCACTGTCACATAGACTAACACATGCTTGCGTATACATTAACATGCATGCTTACAAACAGGCAACAGAAAATGGACAAAAGAACAACTGTGGTATAGTTGATCAAATTGACCGGAAGGTGAATTCAGGTTAGAATGACGAATGAAAACCTTCTTGGATCATAATACTTTAGCTTACTGAACAAAAATGCTCGAACACAGAGAAACTATCAGATAATCCACGCCTGAAGAAATTAGGGGTCATTTCTGCTTATAGGAAAATTGTCCCCGTTCGCAAAGGCGTGTATTCACTATTAGACCAAAGAAAATTGAACAGCTAGCCGAAACTTTTCAATCATAATGCATTGGATAGATTTTACATGTTATCTCTGATAAATGGAACCAAGTATATTTTTACAGAACATATTTTCACACTTGAGAGGACAAACGAATATGTGTACACTATAATGAACTGATGCGTACGATACAATAAATATGATTTTCTAAGAAACTGAATATATATATATATATATATATATATATATATATATATATACATACATACATATCTATCTATCTATCTATCTATCTATCTATCTATCTATCTATCTATCTATATATATATATATATATATATATATATATATATATATAGTCTTAAGATGTGTTATATTTATGGTGTAAAGTGCTTAATATCAGAGACAGAGCGTGTGTAAATATAAAAGTGAACATAGAAGTCAACACTTAGAGGCGACAGTCGTTTCATGCTAGATACAATTGTCAGGCTTGATGATTGCATCTAGCATGAAACAGATTGTCGCCTCTAGGTGTTGACTTCTATGTTCCCTTATATATATATATATATATATATAATATATATATATATATATATATATATATATATATATATATATATATGTGTGTGTGTGTGTGTGTGTGTGTGTCTGTGTGTATGTTTGTATCAAATAGGATACAGAATCACGACAAAGTTTCAAAAATATGACAAATGAAAAAGCTCTCCATTGAAACAATAATCAAAAACGAAAGAAAGAAATATGTGTGTGTGTGTGTTTTATGTTTCAATAATAAATCAGTACTATTTTTCCGCTTAGACGGCGTTTCCCTTGACGTTAGAAAATAATGAAATTGCGTTACTTTGTAAAAAAGCCGTCAATATTTATCGCGTATCTTTCTTTTATAATTTTTTTAGTTCTTGTTGAAATTCATTTATACATTCACAGTATTTTTTTATTTATACTTTTTCACAGCATTTAAAAAAAATAGTCTGACACCCTCACCAGTATACTGCATGTTCATTCACAATGACTCGAACACTGGCACACAACCGAGACGTTTAGTGGAAGCAGTTTAATTCGCTGCACACAGATCCAAAGAGCACACCCGGTCATGGAACTGTTTATGAGCAGAAGATAATGATGACAGCAACGACGACGACGATGACGATTATAATGATCAAGATGATGACGATGATGAAAACGATGACTATAACGGCGATGATAATGATCAAGATGACAATGATGACATCGACGACGACGATGATTATCATGACAGTGGTGATGACAATGATGATGGCAATGGTAATGATGATGATAATGATGATGACGGCGATGATGATGATGATGATGACATCGACGACGATGATGATGATGAAGATGATAATGATGATGACGGCGATGATGATGACGATGACATCGACGACGACGATGATGATGACGATGACAGTGATGATGATGATGATGATGTGATAATGATGATGACGACGACGACGATGATGATGATGATAATGAATTCATAAAAGTAAATAAAAAAATTTAAATTATGTATATTGCTTAAGGACACAATGAACATAGAAATTTAAACTATAAAATTAAAATGTTGACATTTTTCGTTTAGTCTAAGTACTAATTATGTAAATCAAGTGCGTTATCTATGTCCGTAATTGTTCTTAGTTTCCCAAATATACAGCGTATAACCATTGCATAGTTTTAAATCATTGCAGATACAAATGTGTTTCACAAGACCGTTGCTTTTAAAGAAACAATTCTTAGTATCTGAATGGTTAAATGATTGAATAACTGACTTCACTTCACATCTGAAGACCGCGGCACAGTCAATCAAATAAAAATGTTTTTAGTCCATTGACTTTATTATCGCATGCTTGCGTACAGTTGAAAAGGAAAACATTCAAACTCACAAATCATGAAACAAAACAGAGAAAAAGTTTAAATATATATAGAAGTAACAGACACACACATATTTGTGCGTGTGTGTGTGTGTTCTACGAATGCATATCATGCAATTTTAATCCGCATGAATGAAGAGAGAGAAACAGATTTATAAAAGAAACAAAATATCGTACAAGTTTCATAGGATGAAATATTAACATTTTTGGAATAATTTAGTATAAATGGTTTAATCGGGGAGAATATATATTTTTTAAATCATGGAATAAAACATATCGAGTCATGAGGGTGTCTTTTCAAAAGGATCATCTATAATATATGAAAAGTAATTTGTAAATCTATCTATCTATCTATCTATCTATCTATCTATCTATCTATCTATCTATCTATCTATCTATCTCAGCATGTTTCTATCTCTGCGTGTTTATTACATATGTATTTATTTCAAACTTTCTGATACCTATCTCACCCTGTTTATATATAGATAGATGAAAAGATCTATTCATTATCTATATATATCTTTTTATTTCATATATATATATATATATATATATATATATGAACAGTCTGAGATAGGTATCAGAAAGTTTGAAATAAATATATATGTAATAAACACGCAGAGATAGAAACATGCTGAGATAGATAGATAGATATGTTTATATATAGATAGATGGAAAGATCTATTCATTATCTATATATATCTTTTTATTTCATATATATATATATATATATATATATATATATATATATATATATATATATATGTATATATATATATGTATATATATATTTTGCGTGTGTATATATACACACATATATATGTACATATAAATGTTAATTATTTATTAATCAGACTATCTCTCTCTTTCTCTGTCTGTCTGTCTGTCTGTCTGTCTCTGTCTCTCTCTCTCTCTCTCTATATATATATATATATATATATATATATATATAGATAGATAGATAGATAGATAGAGAGAGAGAGAGAGATCCTGGGTAAGACGATAAATTACATCAGATAGAAAGGCCTATGAGCCGGAGGTTTTGAAGAGCGTGGATCTGCCTTTTAATTGCTGCTGTTCCCTGGTCTGCCCTGTACCGGAGTGGTAGCACCTTTTAGGGTTCTAGCTATGGGTAAATAGTTACACCCTCCCTCAAACTGGAGCCAGAATTCTACGAATGTGTAAATGATGTAAAACCAATGGCGCTGTGACATAGAAATGCTCAGGGTGGTGTTTGAGGACGCGATTAAACCACCGGGAGAGATTCCTCTTTAGTCTCAGTTAAGCCAGACACATCTAGGAGAAAGAAAAATCTGATATAAGATTTGCAGCTTTTGATAGTATCCAGTTATGTCGATTGCTCTTCTTTTTGTAAATATGATCTTTTGCTTAGAGAGTGGGGCTGGCTCTGTGCACTGCCTTTCCCCACTATAAAATCTTCATTAACAGTTATTGTTTAATATCTGTTTCTGTACTCTTCATCATAATGTAGAATTATGGCTGGCCGTAGCCTAAAAAGTTAACTTGCATTACAATGAAGGTATTTAATGCAATCGAAGTTATGGTAATAATGTCTCTGAAACCAGATATGAAAGTGTCTGGCCCAACAGGTGGCTGTGGGAACCGCTACTTGGTCTCGGTTGTCATCATGCTACTGTGTGCAAATCTCTCAATTTTGGGTGCTGGAATGTGCTTACTTTACTTAATTTTGAAGCAAATGTACAGCGACCTGAGAGAAGATCTGTACTGGTCCCTAAGGAGCTTCAAAGATATGATATGGATATTGTGACCCTTTCCGAAAATAGATTCCTTGGAAGGGTCATTTTATGGTGAAATCTGGTGGCTATATGTTTTTCTGAAGCAGAAGGAACAAGGGAAAGAAAGAATCTGTTATTGCTTTTGTCATTAGGGCATCAATAACTAGTCAGTTATAGAGCTTCCGATAGGTGTCAATGATAGAATGGGCATATTCTGAGAGTTCTTCTAGTATGTGGAAAATATGCAACCTTGATTCGTGTTTATGCACCAACCATGGTTGGCACAGATGAAGCAAAGGAAGCATTTTATGACGAACTAAAATATCTTGTTAGGAAAGTCCCTGTAGCAGACAAAATTTTCTTTCTTGGAGATTTTAATGCACTGTTAGCTCGCTACTATGAGGGATGAAAAATTCTTGGTAAACATGGGGTTGGAAAGTGCAACAGCAATGGTACGTTAACGGAATTGAACCTGTTCATTGGCAGCACAATGTTTCAGCAAAAGAAGAAATGGATGTATCCTAGATCAGAACAGCTGCACTATGTTCTTATGAGGCGCCGTGATGTACAGGATCTATATATTGTGCGCATGATGCGTGGGGCTAAATGTTGGACTGACCATCGCCTGATAAGAGGAAGAGTCAACTGTGTTGTCCGTAAAAAAAAGCTGGGAGGTGTATCACATTCAAAGATGCTGAATGTTCGTCTTCTGCAAGTTTCTGCGTTTAGACAGTATAATCAATAAGATGGATGCTTTAGTAAATGAAAATAACCGGGCTTCTTTTAAGGTGGCAGTTTACGAGGC
This sequence comes from Acanthosepion lycidas, assembly GCA_963932145.1. Taxonomy (NCBI): domain Eukaryota; kingdom Metazoa; phylum Mollusca; class Cephalopoda; order Sepiida; family Sepiidae; genus Acanthosepion; species Acanthosepion lycidas. The sequence continues at coordinate 61,940,021 of OZ010616.1, read as the reverse complement.
ATGATTAATGTTGGATTTATTGATATGAAGCATCAGGATTGGTTTTATCATAATGACAAGCACACAGAAAATCTCTTAGAAGAGAAAACCCCACTCTGTATTACTTCATAGTGATTTACCTGGTGATGAGAAGAAGGAAATGGAGGCCAAGTTAAAGACAGTAAAAGCTGATATGTAGCGAAATTTGTGCGAGATGATGGACAAATGTTCGAGTGACAAAGCTGATGAAATACAGCTTGCGTCGGATGTGAAGGATAGTAAGGCCATGTACTTCTACTTCGTGAAGTTTATGGGTCTTCTACTTCACCTGTCGCCCTCTAAGGACTAAGGATGGCAAAAAACGTCTTGATGACATTCTCTTGAGATGGCGTGAACATTTTGACGAACTTCTCAATATGCACTCAGAGATTGACGAAGATTTATCAGTTCTATGTCTGAAAAGTCTGTTCAAGAATTCAAGAATTTCTCGCGGAGCCACAATCGTCTGAGGAGGTTGGAAGTGTTGTCAGAAAGTTTAATGGTGGAATGTCACCTCGAATGGATGGGCTGTATGCCGAGACTTTTAATCACTGAGAAGAAAATCTTTTGCATCGGCCACATTTGATGTTGCTAGATGCATGGAGCAATGTCAGTGTTCCGGATGACTAGAAAGATGATGTCATGGTTGTTTCGTACAAGGGAAAGGGGGACAGAGAGATGACTGTGGAAAGTATCGTGGTATACTGCTGTTGTCGGCAAAGTTCTTTGTGGAATTCTACTAGATCGTTTGTTGCACCACACTGCTAATGAAACACTTCCGGAATCACAGTCGGGTTTTAGGGCAGGACGTGGCACCGTAGATATGAACTGCAAGAAAAGTGTGTTGAGCAAAATAAGGATCTGTACCAGATATTTGTTGACTTAACAAAGGCATTTGACATCGTAAACAGCAAGGCTTTGAAATATATATAAGGGAATTTGGGATGTCCCGAAAAGTTTGTTTCCATTGCTTGTTTCATGATGATATGAAGGCATGGGTTAATGTTGGTGGAAAGATCTTTGAGCCGGTGTCATTTAAAAATGGAGTTAAGTTGGTTGACATTACAGCTCCAAACCTATTTGCCCTGTACTTCTCTATCGTTTTTTAAACAGGCCTTTAAGAACTGTAACCTTGGTATTTACATTCGCTATCGTTCAACAAGAAGGTTGTTTCACATCAGGAGATTTGATGCAAAGTAGAAGGTTCACTTGATGCTGATGCAAGGATTTGCTATATGCTGATGACTGTGATCTTGTGGCTCACTCTGAATGAGGTATGTAGAATATCATAGATGCTTTTCTCAATGCATCCACTGTATTGGGATTGACTATTAGTTTGAAAAAGACATTAATCACGTAACAATCAGCTCCAAAGAAGCGATATCGTGAACCAAGCGTTTTTGTGTATGGTATAATGATGAAGTCTGTTTGAGCGTTTCTGTAACTTTGGAGCACGTTGAGCAAATTCTGTGATCTTGATGTGAAAATTTCAAACAAAAAACTAGCGACAAACTGAATAAACGTCTGTGGTCTCATCATAGAATTTCAGTGAGTACAAAACTAAATGTCTATCACGCACGTGTACTTACAGCACTCTGTTACGCTTACGAGATGTGGGTAGTCAACCGCAGACAAATGAAAAGGCTTGAGAGTTTCCCCCAGTACTGCTTACGTCGTATCCTTGGCATTATCTGGCAAATATTTGTTAATGATGTAGAGGTGCTACAGAGATGTGGCTGTGATAGTGCCGAGTCCTTGATACTAAAACATCAAATTCGTTGGACACGTCATCTCGTCAGAATGCATGTGCATCTGATCGTAATAATTGTAACGAGGCTGCTAGTAGTGGAATGCGTCACTTTGAAGATGAGAAAAGGAGGAAGGAAAAGGTTAAAAGACATGTGCGTAAAGGTGTCACCGTTAAACTTCCTGAAGAGACCCGAAGGCAGCTTGATCTGACGTGTACAGGGTATTTTTGTTGATGGCTGGTTTAAAGAGTCAATTGAGAGCGCACCGACGGAAGGTGGCAATTGACTATAAAACCGTAGACGTCCAGCAATATTACTGTGAAATTTGTGGTAACATATGCGGGTACAGAAGCGGTTCCATGTGTCATTTTAAATTGTGTGATAATGTGCCAACCGATGTTGAACTTATTGGACTGATTATACAGAGTATATAGGTTACTTGGTGGACTAAAGAGACGTACTCGTTCAGCACATCAGAAAATATTCTCCAAAAAGATATGTAGCAATGGCCGTACTCACACACGAGCTGGAAACCCACATATATATATATATGTATGTGTGTATATATATATATATATATATATATATATATATATATATATATATATATATATATATATATATATATATATCGAAACAGTTTGCTTGTTGATGGCAACACATACATATGTGTGTGTGTATCTATCTCAATCAGTCTCCCTGGCTCTCTATATATAACAATTCATTATATATATATATATATATATATATATATATATATATATATATATATATATATATATATATATATATATATATATACACGACTCAGTCACTCTAATATCTATCTATCTATCTATCTATCTTTTGTATGTATATACGTATTTATATATATATCTATGTAAGTATATGTCTATCTATCAATATATGTTCATTATCTATATATCTATTTATATTCATTTTCTGTGTATATATATATTACATATATGTGTATGTATGTATGTTCATTTTGGTATCTTACTATCTCTCCATCTATTTATGTCTAAATCTTCCTATCTTCCGTTCTATCTATCTATCTATCTATCTATCTATCTATCTATCTATCTATCTATCTATCTATGCATGTTTAGGTACGCTGTTTATGCTAAGGAATATGTAATTCGTTTCTTCGCAAATTTTTCTTAATCCATTGGCGGTGAATATATTTTGTGCATAATCTGCTAATAAGATTTGGGATCAAATACTTTTTATTCTCTTAAAAATAATAAAGGATTATATGTGCTGATACATTAATGCCAAAAAATTATAGTGATCGATACAAATAAAAATAAGTAATGATAAATAAGAGAAAATTTAAAGTGATGACACTTACTTATCCTTTGATAATTTTTATTGTAAGCTTTCATTCGTAATATAAGTTCTGCAATATCCATGAGTATGCCTATGTAAAAGAAGAATCCCAATTTCTAAGCCTTCTTATATATTATTTAATGCAAAAATACTTTTAAAAAATATATCTACTTTAATGATTTTAAAATATCTTATTTTGAGTAAACCATTTATACATAACACGAGGCAGTCTCATCCACATGTAAAAAAAGGCTGAAAATAAAGGAAGCATTATTATCACTTATGAACACGGACACAATGTGCTGACCGTGGTTGGAAATAAATCATTCTTATAACTGTAGATACCTGTTTATATTTCTTTTAATTATTTTCTCAATTAACACTGTTCGATATCTGACGATCGCAAAAGTGTGAAACCCAGGATCACAAACTCACATTAATCCAACCAAATATGTTAGCTCTATCTCTGCTATTGAGCGCTTTCTAAGAAGTACCGCGCATATAATATATAAATAATATATATATATATATATATATATATATATATAGATAGATAGATACACACACTTTTCACACACACACAAAGACACACACATATATATTCATACATACATACATATATATATATATATATATATATATATATATATATATAACCTGACGATTGCATTTAGCATGAAACAGCCTGTCCCCTCTAAGTGTTGACTTCAATGTTCACTTTGAGCCCTTTATCACATAAATATAGCACACCTTAAGAGTATATATATATATATATATATATATATATATATATATATGAAGAAAAATATATGGAAAAACAAAAATCCGAATATGCAAATATGCTGTTTTAATGTTATTTCAATGTCGACGTCAGACGTTTCGGTCTAGTAGACCTTCTTCAGGACATAGTTATTAAAACATAATTAACATTAGACGATATTGAAGTCAACATTAAAACAGCATCGACATTGAAATAACATTAAAACAGCATATTTGCATATTCACATTTTTGTTTTTACATATATTTTTCTTCATACTGTCGGATCTATATCCATATATTTGCTTACATACATATATATATATATATATATATATATATATATATATATATATATATATATTTATATATATATATTATGCACAGCTTCGTCTTGGGATTCACATTAAGGATCGAAATCATTACATGTCTAGTAGTGATATATTTAAATTGAAAGTTAGTTTACGATACTAACATGCTGACCTACTCTTCGGCGAAGTCACATTTTATTTACTAAGTTTGTTCAGATATAAATATGTTGATAATGGCCTGACGGAGGGGCGAAGTCCATTTGTTATAAATTCTCGTCCGGTAAGAGAAGACACCTGATTCTCATCTAGCAAGTGCCCTTAAAACAAATGTAAAGAGTAACAGATTGAATAGAATCAAGTTACTTGGAACAGACGTAAGGAGAGACATGAGCGACAGGAGTAACCGGACCGTCATACAACGAGCGCAAGAGACCAAAAATAGTAATAAAGACATATTATCCGTTTCCTTATAAGGAAACATTCGGTATTCATTGATAGAGCAGCCAGTATTACTGCGTTTACTGGTTGTTCGGTTAAAAATACCGAATGTATCCCTATACATACTTGCCATCGGTCATGAGGACAAAGTGAAGTATACTATTTACATAATTCAGACTGTTGTTGATATTATAATATCCTTTAGAGATAAGGAGAACATACTACACTTTAACATATGTCGATATTTCTGAGATGAAGTATTATAACTATTTACACTATTTACATCATTCGGACTGTTGTCCTCATCTTTATTGTCATATTTACGACGTTTCAGCCGTTGTACACTTCAGTCTTCTTCAGGTGAAGAAGGGCGGAGCGCACCAACAGCATAAAGGAATTAGCGTACAACGGTCGGGACGTCGTGAATATGACAATAAAGACGAGGACAGCAGTCAGAATGATATAAATAGTATAAATAGTTTTAATACTTCATCTCAGAAATATAGACAGACTCTGACAAAGGCCGAAGCGTACAAAGGCTGAAACATTGTAAATATGACAATAAAAATGAGGAAAACTGTCCGAATGATGTAAATAATGTAAATAGTTACAATATGTCATTTCAAAAATAAAGAGTATCTGAAGACATCCGGAGCGTACAACGACCGAAACATCGTGAATATGACAATAAAGATAAGGACAACAGTCCAAATGATGTAAATAGTGTAAATAGTTAAAATACTTTATCACAGAAATATCGTCATATGTTAAAGTGTAGTATGTTCTCCTTATCTCTAAAGGATATTATAATATTATGTGTGTTATTATAAAGAAAACATAATTAACCGGGCATCCACTGTCATCGTCGGTTTATAAGATTTTTCCGGTAAAACAATTTTTCAGGAAAATATGTTCTCAATTTCAGTTACTATTATTGTTCTTTCCACGGCATCTTTCCTCCTTTTAGTTTGAACACGTCTGAAACATGAACATCTTGATTGTGCCATTATTTTCTTTTCAAGATACATGTGATATGTATTATAATTTCTGCTTTTGTCGAAAGTCCTCAAGTGATGTAGTTTTATATTTTATTTGGCACAGTTTCTAGTTCTTTAGCACCAGTTCACGAGGATTGAAGAAGGATGATCCTTACTACATGACTGGATAATCTAAATATTAAGATTCTAGGAGTGTGCAAAGCTCGGTGGGCAAATATTGAGGATTTTGTCAGGAGTGAACACAGGGTCATACTTACGAGCAGAGAGAAAAATGAAAGAGGAATAGAACGAATACTAATGAAAAACATGAAAAAAATGTTTTCCGGAATAGTGCTATCTAGCAGAATTCTCATAGCAGACAGGGAATATTTTTAATATATCAATAATAATTGTTACCGCAACAACAGCACAAAGCAATGAGAAAACATTGATAACTTTTACAGCACACTGCATAACGCGAAGACTTAATGGAATTCGCAAGGAATTACTATCGGCATTGGAGACCTGAATGTCAAATTTAAAAAGGGAAGAGACAGTGAAATGGTTGGCAATTTCGGACTAGGTTAGCGGTAACGAAAGGGACAGTGATGGGTCCAGTGTTGCACAGGAAACGACCCAGCAATAACTAACACCTAGTTTCAAAAACACCCAAGATGTTTGTGGACATGGAAAATCCCAGAAAGAGACACGAAAATTCATATCGAAAACAACAATCAATAAAAAGTTCAGAAATACAGTTTTACATTGTAAAACCTATCCAAGTGCTGACTGCAGGAATATTCAACCTCAGATTAAAATTACAGAAATTAAAGAAGACCAAAGAGGAGACGGGAAGGAGAAGGAGAAAGAGAAAGGAGAATTAGAAGGAGTCGGAGAAGGAGGAAAGAGAATAATGATGAGGAGGAATGAGGAAGAGATAGAATAAGAAGGAAGAGAAGAAGAAAAAGAAAAAGAAAAGGAGGAGGAGGAAAAAAGAAATGAGGAGGAGGAAGAAGACTATGACGAAGGACGAGGAAGAAGGAGGACGAGGAAGAAGGAGGACGAGGTAGAAAAAGCAGGAAGGAAGGAAGGAAGGAAGGAAGGAAAAAGAAGATTTTAATCTATTAAAAGTCACAATAGTAACAATAAACCTTACTACACAAGCAAATTGGTTTACATGATAAATCTGTTAATTACCGTACTACTTTAAGTGTCCTATAATTTGTAGTTTTATAAGAAAGAATCTAAGGTAATTTTGTAGATCGAAAATTTATATCATTTGTGGTACCGTTTCTTGTAATCGGCGTTTTCTATTGTATGTATTTAGTACTTATACTTTTATTTGTTACTTTGCGTAAGATTGTAATCGTAACGAGTTTCTATAGGAAGATTTTAAATATTTCCCATTACAGATATGCGAAGAATATAATGTAGATACATGTTTTTAATAATACTACTAGCATGTATTAGTAAAAGGAACAGCCCAGGATGCAAATTACAAATTAGAGATATCACGGTCAAACAAGTACAACAATTTTAATATCTGGAAGACGCAAAGTCAGACACCGTAATTGGCATAGTGAAAGACACTTTTCAAAAGGTAAGGGAAGTATGAAGAAACAGGAAAATTTGGTTAGGAACAAAGAAAAGATTACTGAACTGTTATGCAATATCAATCCCTCTATATGGTACTGAATGCTGAACAATCTCTTTACAGATGAAGAAGAGACTTGAAGCAAGAGAAACAAAGAAAAGAGTACTGAACTGTTATGTAATATCAGTCCTCCTATATGGCAGTGAAAGCTGGACAATCTCCTCATGATGAAGAAGAGACTTGAATCAAGAGAAACAAAGAAAAGAGTACTGCACTGTTATGTAATATCAGTCCTCCTATACGGCAGTGAATCCTGGGCAATCTCCTCACAGATGAAGAAGTGACATGAAGCAAAAGAAATTTGTCTCTGCAGAAGGATGCTGAAAATACAATGAACTAAACATGTGAATAAACCACGAAGTTTTCGAGAAAATGAAAACATAAAGCACACGTATACTAAGAATTGGGAAGAGACAACTGGAATTTCTGGGGCACATAATGAGGAAAGGAGGCTTGGAAAATTTATCACTGACAGGGCATACTTATCTATCAAACTTGTGTAAATGGATAGCAGAACAGGGTTTAGGAGAGAGAGAAAGAGAGAAAGAGAGAGAGAGAGAGAGAGAGAGCAAATAGAAAAGATATATTAAGAGCTACGAAGGACAAGAAATTATGGAGAGCCATAATTGCCAACGTCCTGAAGGGACACAGCACATAGAAGAAAAAGAAGAAGAAGAAAAAGAAGAAGAAATAGAAGAATTACTAGAAAACTCAAAGATAAAAACTGCATTATAATAAACAACATTATAAGATACTAATACGGTAAATTATTTTATATCAGAGTGTTGAAAGAATTATCCAAGTGTTTATAAGCGTGGTTTACAGCGTTATTTCTTATTTTGGTAGTTTGGTATTAGACTTATAGAATTGGTGTTATTCGCTTGCATGTATAAAATTAGGATATGATATTATGATCGTACTTGCTCTAAAATTCTCTACGCTTTCTAATCGAATAAGATCTTGGTATTCTTTAACTAAAACACTACTATGTGTTCTCGCTAAAGAAACAGAAATAATTGAATTAGATTTTACAAGTAAGAAATACACTAAGACTTCTCTTCTTTAAGAGAGCTTGAATAATTTATTTCGTGTCTGTATAGTTTAGTATTTAGGTCCTATTTTTAAAAATTACCCATTAAAAGTAAGCATAGAAAAATAAGACATAAGGGTCTATGAAAGCACTATGAGACAAGAATGACAACTACTGTCTGGTAACAACGACATATGTTAGGGTCAGAAGTATAGAGATTTTCCAAGCGTAGCTTAAATGTGGCACAAGGCCGAAAGTATGGGGCACCCTATGAGGATCGAACTCACTACTCAGTCGTAATCGTTCTAGCGAGACAAGCTTGGTATTTATTAATCCACCCACGAGGATTAAATGTGGCACAAGGCCGGTTTAATGTGGGTAGCCCGCGAGCCCGTAGGCTCGGCCAAAAATATGACCTTTGAACCCGCCTTGACGGGTTCAGGTCCTGTCTACCTCCCCGAAGGAAACCTTGCCCTTCGGCAAAGCTTCTTCCGAGTTCCTCTCTGCATTAGAGAGTTCGACAGAAGCCAGCCCGGATGATCACAAAGCACAGATACTGCACTTTGATCATAAACGGACCGGGCAGCGAGACAAGCTTGCTAATCATTACAACCAAGGGGTTCTCAAGGGTCAGATGTATATATTACATATACTAAGTTTAATTGGGTTTAATGCCGTAATTAAGAGAAAGAACAAATATTTACTGACACTGATAAATACTAAATTATTATACAGGGTACTCAGTAAAAAAAAGTAAATTCAGAAAGACAGGAGACAACCGTTGAAAACTGGTGACGACTGATGTGACTGAAAAATTCAAGAAGAATTACCTATTTCGTCAATCCCCACGTTGGATGTTCTTTGAAAAGTACGATTACTTGACGTTCAAAATCAATGAGTTGTTTAGCCATAAAAGAAGGGCCGAACGAAAGACGAAAGTTGTCTGCAAATAACCTTTAAATGACGAGTCACAAGGTCGAGCAGGTAATGAATCAATAATAAAAGAACCAATCAGAATTAAGCAATTACGCGAGAGTCGATTATTCAAGGTCATGGATATTTAAGAAATTTATTCAAGTTCATTTATGGTCACTTATTCTTGATAGATAAAACAGTGATAATAAATTTGCTGCTTTTTTACTGGACACCCTGTAGGTAGAAATATACGTTGGCATTTCTGAAACGTTTAGTTACTCTGAGCTTTGGCCCGAGGAAGCAAAAATCACCAATGGAATTGCTACTATGACACAAATAGCATTTAGGTTTAATCAAAGTGAAGGACAGAGTAGGTTACAACGCAATAAATCGATCATTGTTGACTAGCGCTGAGCCAATCACATCGAAACAAAGATCGATTTATTCGTGTAGACACGTTTTAACTTTTATAAACCCATGTAATTGATTTTATGCATCTACCTAATTTTCTTATTTCGAAGTATTTCTTTAATTAAACAATTTATAATTGGCAAGTACTATCCTAGCAACCAGTTTATGTTTCCTCTGATCCAACTGTTTAGTGCAGCTTTAAAAAAAAGAATTCTTAATATTTTTATTAAATAATCCTTTTCCCAAGTTTGCCATATTTGCTTTTTCTCCCTCTCCCTCTTTCTCACATACATACAGGGTAAAGAATAGGTCTCCCCTTTATATATATATATATATATATATATATATATATATATATATATATATAAAGGGAAGAGGTTATAGTAGTTCTAAAACCGAATAGATTAAATAAAAATATAGAAAATAAAAAATAAGTACATAAATAAGAAAAAACAATTAAAAGTTAATCCAAATAAATAAATAAATGAACAAATTAACAAATTACCCCCGCTAAAATAACCGTTAAAATAAAATAATTAGAGAATGAAGCCGAATAATTTGTGAATGTTTCTTCCTTTGCTACACGATATAGTATGTTGTTACCAAGTGCTGAAGTTATTGTTAGGGATAATCTATTGGAATTCATCTGTGTGTAGCTTCTTTGAATTTGAACACTCAAATTAATAACTAAGTTGTAAGTTTGAAGTTCTAAATGTTTGAAGAAGTTGATATGACAGAGAAAGATAATTCTTTTATAACTTAAATATTTGCAGAAAGCAAAACAACGTTCAAGTTGAAAAATATGATAAACAGGTAACATTGAATTGTAATAAAGTGATTGGAATGACATAGAAACTAATGTATTACAAAAAATCTGTTTTTCTCAAGATATAAAGGCTTTAGGTGATGTGATAGTAAGGAAGTTTCGAATGTCGAACCCTAAATAAAATGGTAAGACATAGACTGATTAGTAGGTATCAATTAAAAGACATTCATTAGAAAAGACATTAGTATAGATCACAGAATACATGATTACAAATTTTTCAGTTATTCCTTTCATCGACATACATAGTGTAGAATTCGATGGGTTGAAGAGATGGTACAAGGTTTAGGTGGTGACTAGTAGAATCCACACTCACTAGTTGAGATTTTAACATAAATATGAGTTGTGTATGAATACGTGGCGGGTTCCAGATGGTGTATGCTCAGGGATGCATCACCTTTTGGAGTGGAAGGACCCTTTTAACTATATTTCAAGAAATCAAACGTTTTCAGAAACATGTTTAATTGTTATGCAAAACATTACTCCGTCATAATTCATCGAAAAAAAAAAAAAAAACTAGGTAAAATATAAATAAGATATGTCTTAAAGACACTTCTTTCACGAAATTGTCAGCGCATTCACGCGAAATGAAACCTATTCAAATCATGTGGAACGTTATGAAGAGGAAGGTTTCACTGGCGAACGGCTATTCATTGGCAAATATTTTGTAAATGGTGCATTCTGTAAAAAAATGAGAAAATGAATGTATGAACGTGATCGGAATCAAGTTTCAGAACATTAAGCAAACCTTTCACACTCATCTTTTCTGTATACAATTGTTTTCAATTTTTTGTTCAAAGCATATGTCTGTCTAAACGTTGAGAACATTTATAATTTTAAATTTCAACATGATGTTTTTTGAAGTTTCAGTAATCTAGTTTATATCAGATAGAGTATCTTTCACGGTAAATATTTTAAGACATTTTTTATGTTTATACATTCTTTTTTATAGATACAAGTATTTAAGTAAATGCTCTGTTTATAATAAACAGTATTAAACAACATTTACGCGCCTGAATGTCCGAGAAATTTTCATAGAAAATATGCGTCCTCCGACAGGAATCAAACGTGTATCCTGTACAATCTTCCATGATTCTCCCTCTTACATTCATATCTGCTCGATGTGTATCTAAATATAAACAAATGACGTCACACATTAAGAAATGGACAATTATTTCAAGACGTTTTTATGTTTATACATTCTTTTTTTTATAAAATTTTGTAGTTTAAAAACAGTAAAATCGACCTTGCTAACCGAACGATCCTCTGTCACCGAAAAGGCACGTCAGGCTATATGACGGTTCCGTATAGGATACAGGTTCAATTCCTGTCGGAGGGCGAATATTTTCTATGACAATTTCTCGGACATTCAGGTCAGTAAATGTTGTTTACTACTGTTTATTATAAACAGGACATTCACTTAAATATTTGCATCTATAAAAAAGAATGTATGAACATAAAAATGTCTTAAATACCTAGACATATTGAAAAAACTTTGAGAAGGTCTGGCATTCACGGGCTCACGTTCTCTGTTGATGTAAAGTGGAACTTTATATTGAATCCATTGCGAGGTCAGCTGTTAAGAAAGTCGGTTCAATATGAGAATATTTTTCTCTCAAGAATCTATCTTACATATCTATAAGTCTGCCATTTGTTCATGATTAGAATATTGCTGCCGTATATATTCCAGTATCTCTGATATTTGCCTTGAGTTTCTTGTTAAGATCCAAAGAAGAATCTGCAATATTATTGGTTCTGATCTGGCGGTTCAGCTCCAGTCACTTTCTCACCGCCGTAAGGTTGTCTCTCTATGTCTTTTCTATAAATAATTTCATCGTAATTGTTCAAATGAAGTCTTTGCTATGGTACCCAGAGTTTGTTTTTTTTTAAATTTAAGCGCAGTACTAGACTGGCGTCGAGATCTCATCAATTTAGAGTTGAGCTGGCTAGATGTAGCCATAAGTTCTATGCTAACAGTTTCTTTATTTGCACTTCTCACTTGTGGAGCACACTTCCGGCTTTCTGCTATCTAGCCAACTTCACTGTGCAAAAATTTAAATGCAATGTGAATCGTTATCAACTGTCCACGTGATTACTCCCTCTCATTCTGCTCATCATTAATGTTTCTGTTCCTAATTCTTCCACACCCTGTAACCCCTTGTGTCTTAGAGGCTTTACTGCCTTTCTTTTAGAAATCACTTCCGGTTACTTGTTTTCCAACCAACTTTAATCTTCAAAAATTTAAATGCAATGTCGATCGCTATCTACCGCCCCCCCGGATTACTCTCTTCTCATCATTAATGTTTTTGTTTCTAATTCTTCCACACCCTGTAACCCCTTGTGTCCTTGTGGCTTTACTGCCTTCCTTGTCGAACTCCCTTCCGGCTACTTGTTTTCCAACCAAATTTAATCTTCAAAAATTTAAATGTAATGCCATTCGCCATCTACTGTCCTCCGGATTACTCTCTTCTCATCGTTAATGCTTTTGTTTCTAATTCTTCCACACCCTTTAACCCCTGTGTCTTAGTGGCTTTACTGCCTTTCTTGTGGAATTCGTTTCCGGCTCCTTGCTTTCCAACCAAATTTAATCTTCAAAAATTTAAATGCAATATCAATCGATATCTATTGTCCTCCGGATTAATATCTTCTCATTCTGCTCATCACTAACGATTCTCTTCCTAATTCTTCCACACCATGTAACCTGTGATGTCGGAGGTAGTTTATTCTCATAACCAGGACTTCCAGTGAATATAACAAAGAAAAAGACCAGAGCTGTATTAAACAATTAAGTTTCCACCCTTTTATGAAAATCTTTCAAGACAATAAAATCACGAATAGAACAGCCATATTGTTAATATCAGAGATATTCACGTGAAATTCTACTTGTGCCACTGGAAAAATCATTAATTCCATATACAGAATTCATGTTGGTCTGCTGTCACGTTATATACTAAGTGGCTACTTTCTTTAGACAGTTTAGATTATATATAGGAAAAATGCCAATAAAAGCAAATTTAGCTCAAATTGATTTATATTTCCTCAGAGGAAGTTTAATTTTAATTTTCAATATTTTTATATTTTTTGTAATGCAAGTGTAATCGGATATTCGTACCTGCATTGAATATTGCTGTCAGATACGGCCTGGCCCTTTTGCTATGTATTTAGAGATTCTTAATAAAGTTCAGAGTAGAATCAGCAATATTATCGGTTAAGACATAGTATTTTCGTTTCAGTTACATTACCATATACAAAACATAACTTTTTCCCTTTCAATAAATATTTTCATGGTAATTGTTCTGATGAACTTCCCTCTTGGTACGTAGACTATGAATTTAAGCGCAGTACTACATTGGTTATTAGGTCAAATTACATGTAAAATGCTTAGATATAACTACAAGTACTATACTGAGAGTTTTTTTCTCTCACTTCTCACTTGTGTAGACAACTATGATAGTCTTCGTTTAAATAACGTAACTGATCTAAACCTTTACACTTGAAAACGATGTTTTAAAATGCCGTGTCCATTTAGAAAGTAGATGATCAATAGAATGTGCTAAACAGCAAGAAAAAAATCTTGAAATGTAAGTTTTGATAAAATTAGTTAGACATATAATAAATGTTTGGAATAAAATATTCTTAAATTTATTATTGTTAATTTCATATTTGTATATTATAAAAATAAGGATTGATGACTATATAATCTATTGGTTATTTTTTTAATTAATTAATTTAATTCTAACCTAATAGTACATTAAACAATATATTAATAATAGTATATGAAAAATGATTCTGACCATATAGAGATGCCTCTTTATATACTTTCATCTACGAATAGTTTTGTGTGATTTTAATGTTCATCATGACAAGTGGCTTAAGCATTCTAATGTTACTGTTGTTGTTAGTATTCAAACTTTCTGTAGTTCGATCTCGCAGTCAAATAGTGGATTTACCCACACGTTTCACTAATAGATCTGATCAACATTCATCCTCTCCAACTTCTTGTCGGGCAAAAAATATCTGTTATTTTTGCAATTTGGTTCACAATGTTGACATTTCTTTTGAGTCGTCTATTAGAAAGCAGCCTCCTATTCGCAATACTTCTGTTACCAGCGTACTGGGAATTCATTTTGTGACTTCCTTTTGGTCATTTATCGTTATTTACTGCCATTTACTGTTTAGCGTTATTTTTTATCATTTACTGTCTAGCGTTACTTTTTCATCGTTTATTTTCTAGCGTTACATTAGATTATTTGCTTTCTAGTATTACTTGTTAGGTCATTTTATATCTGGCCTAAGCTTTGAGGATTTACAGTCGAGTGTTACATTTGATCGCATTATGTCTTGAGTTGCTTTGTTAATTAGGAATTTTGCTTTATTATTTGTCATTCCCTATCTAACGTTGCTTTTGATCATTTGCTGCCTATTGTTATCTTGAAAATTTCATGTCTAACGTAACATGTGATCAATTGCTATCTAACATTATATTTGATCATTTACGGTCTAGAGTTGCGTTGGATCATGCAAGACTAATAATATTTGTTATCATTTGCTGCCTACTGATCATTTGCTACTTAGAATAATTTTTCATCATTGATTGTCTTACGATACTGTTTTAATTTGTACTGTTTGCCATTACTTTTTACCATTTGCTGTCTAGCATCACTTTTCATCACTGATTGTCTTACGATACTGTTTTAATTTGTACTGTTTGTCATTACTTTTTACCATTTGCTGTCTAGCATCACTTTTCATCATTGGTTGTGTTAGGTTATTGTTTTAATTTGTACTGTTTGTCATTACTTTTTACCATTTGCTGTCTAGCATCACTTTTCATCATTGGTTGTGTTAGGTTATTGTTTTAATTTGTACTGTTTGTCATTACTTTTTACCATTTGCTGTCTAGCATCACTTTTCATCATTGATTGTCTTACGATACTGTTTTAATTTGTACTGTTTGTCATTATTTTTACTATTTGCTGTCTAGCATCACTTTTAATCATTGATTGTCTTACGATACTGTTTTAATTTGTAATGTTTGTCATTACTTTTTACCATTTTCTGTCTAGCATCACTTTTCATCATTGATTGTCTTACGATACTGTTTTAATTTGTAATGTTTGTCATTACTTGTTACCATTTGCTGTCTAGCATCACTTTTCATCATTGATTGTCTTACGATACTGTTTTAATTTGTACTGTTTGTTATTACTTTTTACCATTTGCTGTCTAGCTTTACTTTTCATCATTGGTTGTCTTACGTTACTGTTTTAATTTGTACTGTTTGTCATTACTTTTTACTATTTGCTGTCTAGCATCACTTTTCATCATTGATTGTCTTACGATACTGTTTTAATTTGTACTGTTTGTCATTATTTTTACCATTTGCTGTCTAGCATCACTTTTAATCATTGATTGTCTTACGATACTCTTTGAATTTGTACTGTTTGTTATTACTTTTTAACATTTGCTTTCTAGCTTTACTTTTCATCATTGGTTGTGTTACGTTATTGTTTTAATTTGTACTGTTTGTCATTACTTTTTACCATTTGTTGTCTAGCATCACTTTTCCTCATTGATTGCCTTACGATACTGTTTTAATTTGTACTCTTTGTCATTACTTTTTACCATTTGCTGTCTAGCATCACTTTTCATCAGTGATTGTTTTACGATAGTGTTTTAATTTGTACAGTTTGTCTTTTCATTTTACCATTTGCTTTCTAGCTTTACTTTTCATCTTTGGCTGTGTTAAGTTACTTTTTTAATTCGTACTGTTTGTCATTTTTTTTGCCATTTGCTTTCCCTCCTAATTTTTGACCATTTACTCTTTGGCGTTATTTTTATCATTTACCGTCATTTATTTTGGATCCTTTGTTGTCTAACTGTATTTTGATAACTTTTTTTCACACGTTTATTTAGATCATTTATTTTGGTATTACTTTTGATCATTTACTGTATAGTGTTACTTTTGATCATATGCTGTTTTGACCTTTTATTTTCGTATTACTTTTAATCATTCACCGTCTAGTGTTACTTTTGGTAATTTCCTGTGTTGCGTTACATTTGATCATTTGCTGTGTGGCGTAATTTTTAACCGTTTCCTGTCTGAAGTTATTTTTTTATTTGTTGTCTATCATTACCTTTGATCATTTGCCGTGTAGCGTAAGTTTCGATCATTTGTTTTTTTTACGCTACTTTTAATTGTTTGTTGCCTGCTGTTGATTTTCATTCATCATTTATTAATTCATTCGGTGTCATATGCTTCTCTAGTTAATTCATTCTTATTCATTCTCTCCTGTCTCTTTTATTTTCTTTTTTTCCTTCATTCATTCATGCATTCGTCGGTTTCTCTTTCTTTCACTTCCTCTTTCGTTGTCTACCAGCTCATGGATTAACTTCAACACTGCCATGTCTCCATTTTGGCTCGTTTGGAAACATTAACAAATGCATCATTTCCTGGTGTTGGCCCTTCGTTAAGCCGCTACATGATTGACTCTGCACGATGCCAATTCTTTCTCCCTTAACCATATTTTTCTAAGTTTTGTTTCTTTTTTAAATCTTTTTATTTATTATTGAATTATCGCAGACCTTTTTCTTTTGCTTAAAACCAGTTCTTCCATAGTCACGGACGCATTTCCTCAGCACACTTATCTTCAGGAAAATGGTCGTGCGAATAAATAAATAAATAATTATTTTGGTAAGGCCGACATTAACCTGTGCCGATGTGAACCTGCGCTGCACACACACACACCAAACAAGACAAGGAAGGTTAGCAATAGATCATATCATGACCTTTGTACTTGGCGTGAATGCAAGCACAAACTGACCCTATTTTTTCTTCTTTTATTCAATATTGACTTCACATTTTCTCATCCATGCTGCCTTTTTGTAATTCTTTCCTGTCGACCAAAATGATCTCTTTCATTTTTCTCAATCTCTTTATATAAATTGTCTGCTACATTTCATTCATCTTTCTTTGTCTCTCTGTTTTTTCTCGTTATTTATTTACTTCTCTTAATCTTTCTTTTTTTTCTTTTCACTTTGCTATTTACTAATGTTACAGTTCTCATTTAGATGTCCTGAAATTTTTACCGTTGATTTTCATAACTTCTTCCTGACCTTGTTTGCCCTTTTCCTATTTCCGACTTCTACGCCATGTTTTTGTGTTATTTTCCCGGATTCCTACAATATGTTCATATTGTATTTATTCTTTTACTCTATTGTTTCCTAACAAGATATTTATTTTCTGATATACGGAAAATCCTCAGTAGCTTTTTTTAATTTTTGAATTTTTTCATAATTTCTTTATTTTTACATATCTTTGGGCTTCATACATTTTGAAAATCCCTGTTTTACTGATATATTTTTACTTTTACTTTTCAAAGCACAAATTGTATTTGCTTTTTTCTTTCTATCCAAGTATTTGCTAAATGTTCGATCTGCTTCTAGATATATTGATTAATTAATGTTTCAATTTTGACCTTTTTTCTTGTCTTATTTATTTTATATCTTACTTCTCTTTCCATTGTGTCAACTCTTAAAAATATTATTTCATATCTCAGGAATTCATTCCGCTTTATTTTTACCCAAATTTCTTTTTGGTGTTTTATCGCTTCCATTGTTTGTTTTTTTTTTTATAAAGTAACTTAATATTTTTCCTGTGATTAGTTGTTATTTCTGTTTAAATTCTTTTTTGTTTCTTTTACAAATTATCGTACAAAGATTATATACGTTGTGTCGCGCCTTTATTTGTACACTCTAATCATGGACATCTAAGTGAATCACTCTCTAGTAACTACCTTAATTTTCTGGTAATAGTAACGGGTATCCTATACAAATACAAACACACACACGCGCGCATATATATATATATATATATATATATATATATATATATATATATATATATATATATATATATATATTAAGAAATAAGCATAAGCATAAGGTCTTACATTAACTGCGCAGCTCTGAGTTTCATGCCGAAGCAATTTTCAAGAGCTGGAATTATTATTTTTATTTTGGGTTGACACCAGATTTTTTTTTAAATTCTGGTTTACGCGAGATACTTTATTGTTGGGGTGGAATATTATTGTTGTTAAAATATTTAAATGGATTGTAGTTTAATTTTGAACTTGAATTTAGGTCCAGGTTAACATTGAAGTTTGAAAATAAGTTTGGAAATAAGAATTAGAAATTCTAATTCAGAGAGATGCTGGTTTTGAAAACTTAAGTAAAGAAGTGACGTTGGAAAATCTATACTCACCCATTCGGATATATATATATATATATATATATGTTGTGGAATACCACAGTATTTCCACCTCCTTTTAACGCGCACGCGAGTTTTTCCATCCCTTCCTCTCACTTTCAGCTAATAATAGCAGTAAACGATTTCGCCAGTAAGCGAGCTGACTGCTGCTGATACTTAACAGAATTTGAATTTTTTCCCGCGCGTTTTTCTTCGAACAACCAGTTGCTCCTCGAATTCTCAAGCTATGAGGACAACTCATTTATTCCGTGCTCTTAACCCATAAACGAGCCGGAATATCTTAATCAAACCTTCAACATGTGTGTTCAATACTTTTCTTCGAACAACCAGTTCGAACCTTCCTCCGTTTTTAAACTAGAGAGCGTTGAGCCCCGCACACTTTTACATTGTTTTTTTAATCTCTTCTTGATGCAAACGACTTGTCTGACCTTTCCTCCGTTTTCTACTCGAAAATGTCGAGACTGCAGCACTGTCGGCGATACATTTTTTTTTTAAGACTAATTTCTCGTCCTAATGTGAACATGTTGAACCTTCCTCCTATATCGGCTAGAAAATGTAGAGACAGATACACTGTCGTTATCATACATTTTTTTCCCAAGACTAACTTTTCGTCTTGAAACGAACAATTTTCGAGCTTTCCTCTACTCACTACCAGAACTCTACAATACGGTCGTCTCACACCTTTTCCGATGACTAATTTATTGTCCGGAAGCGAACATCTTGTTCGAGCCTGCCTTCGTACATGACCAGAGAACTTGAAACCTGCGACCACGAAGAATGAGAACTTCTCATATTTCTTTGAACTCTAACCATTATGAACCAGTACCTTAAAAATATCACATTACACACACATTACAATAATTCGCAGTGAGTATTTATATTTCTTGTTGCATTCACGTTCATTATGATTCAAGCAGACATCCTTCCAGAACTTTCCTACTGATGAACTTTTTCCCGCCTTAGCCATCTTGAATTTCGTTTTGGCGCGGAAAATTGATGAACTATTTGTCACTGCCTTATCGTTCCTTTTGCAAGTTTCAGTAATTCTACCTATTGTCTCCACTCACGAGACTAAATACTTGTTAATCATAAATAATAAATTTTTATATTTGTGTGTTTTATCAGACTTGCTTCAGTCATTCCTCTTGTCTACCCTTTTTCTCGTTTTTGTGCACGTGATAAGCGACCTTATTCCTCTTTCCTCACCTAGGAAATTGGGATATTTTGAAAGAAAAGATCACGCTATATATGTTTGTATATTTTTCTTCTTTTTACTTTGTTTGTGGGTCCGGTAGTTGTGTGTAGTGTCTGGCACAAGGCCATCTTTTCGTAGGCCGGCACTGCATCGATACAGGACCCGTAACAATATATATATATATATATATATATATATATATATATATATATATATATATATACATACATACATACATACATATATATATATATATATATATATATATATATATATATATATACGTGTGTGTGTGTGTGATGCCATTAGCTGCGGTGCAATTTTCGTTTCCAGCGTCTTATATGCACGAGTTTGTCGTTGCTTGTAACTCTTCCATGTAAACATAAACAGACTATCATTATTGTTTTGTCCGTGTATTGTTTAATATATTGAAATGTAATTGTCATCTTTGATAATGGCTTACGTAATCCGAAAGCTTAGATAGAATTAAAAAATATGTATCAATATTGTGATTTTCTTTCATCTTTTAATGATAATGTTATTAATCTTATCAGACGATATGAAAAGAATTTATATAAATAAATAGACAAAACTTGTCTATATTATTTAATGAAACATGCATCATTATATATATACAGATATACATATATATATATATATATATATATATATATATATATATATATGTGTGTGTGTGTGTGTGTGTGTGTGTGTGTGTGTGTATAAATGATACGTGAGGTAATTATAACTTATAGTGTAACGAAAAACGAAAGATATTCAAATTAAAAAAAAAATCAGTCAGTGAATTTCTCAAAAACGATTTTCAACAGAAAAAAGGTTAATCGATAAAATCACCCTCAGACAGAATGTAGCCTCAGAAGTGACCGCATGACCGGATCAGGGGACTAAAGTTCCTGTTGGCTATCATTATGGATGTCTTCAACGAGGTATTTGGTATTAGATGGTTGATCTTGCTCCTGACTCTACCCTAAACGTAGTAGAATGGATTATTAGAGCTGGGAAGCAACATATCTGGTGTAACATGATCGAGAAAAGTCTTAACCAGCTACTGTTGGAACGCGTAGACCACACACACGAATTAGGGCTTGACCCTCGACTAGCAACGCGATTAGGATCTGTGGAAATAAGTGGTTACCATTTTTTTCCTGTTCACCTAACCATTATCAAGAAGTCAAATATCTCGGAACCAGTGTTGTTGGCAGCTAGTGCCATGAGCATAGCTTGGCGTTTTGTTTTCTGTGTCAGATCTTTCATATTCTTGATAATTTTGGAAGAGAAATAAAAATGTTAGAACATGCTTGATATCTTTGTGCGGGTATCGTGCTGATCTCAACTACGAGTAAAATAGAACGGGGGAATGGGTTCTCTAGCAACTATGAACTCAGATATGTGTTGTGTTGTAATGGATATCATCTTGGAGAGCCGAGTTCGAATTCCAGTCGGGTTCGTTAGATTCATTTAAGCAAAAGTATCCTTGTGAAAGGTATGAATCCATCTCTGCTAACCCCAGCATTGAATAGCAGGACAGAGTGGGTTCTTTAGCTTTGTTTGGCAACCAGTCTATCGCAGAAAGAAATGGCAATCTATTGCGGGAGAAAATCTGCCTCGTCAGGTTGGAGTTTGTTGTCACTTGACCCCAGATACGCTCTTTTAATTATTTGTTACTAGTTCTCCTTCGGTTAGAAAAACCGACTTCAAAGACCCCATCTGTCGGGCATATAAACAAACACTTGAAATCGAAATAAAATAATTATGAAGAAACAGGTTCGTATTGAACACAGATTTTTATTGCTATCTGAGCATCTAGCGTAAATTCTTCATGCGCATAACGGATGAAAGTGAGAAATTTTTTATTTATTTAATAAAGTGATTAAAATAATCTAATATCGATAGGCTACCATGAAAAATAAAAATCATTTTGCGGTGCGTATTTTTCAAGTATTAAATGAGTTATTTGCTTCTGTTTCTCTGCCAGCAAGCTGTAATAACTTGGGAGATGGCCGTAGGGGCAACAGTTTAGTTTTAAAGAGTCAAGTCCACCGTATGGATTAGTAAGAAAAATCAGGACAAGATCAAGGGGACACTTCAACAAAGTCCGGTTGTCAGGACTAAGCATGCGTGACCTTCACAATCTTGTTTGTGTGAATATATACATATAAGAGTATGCCTGTATTAGTGTGTGAATGAAGAAAATGGGTTGATGTATCATTTGAAGATATAGCAACAATTAGATAAAGAATAATTTAATTCATGAAAGGATATTGGGAAAAAAAGACATATAGAAAAAGAGAGAAATAGAGTAAGCTGAAGAAGAGAATAAAAAGAAATGGCATTAAATATTTCAGCGAGAAAGAAACGGAAACAGAAAGAGATAATGAATCATTTATAAAGAACGGTGAAGAGAAAGAGAGGGAAAGAGAAAGTGAGAGAAAGATTGAGAAAGAGAAAGAGATAGAGAAAGAGAAAGAGAAAGAGAAAGAAAGTGTGAGAAAGAGAAAGAATTTGAAAGAGAAAGAGAGAGAAAGAGAGAGAGAGGGAGAGGGAGAAAGAGAAAGATAGAGAAGGAGGAAGAGAGAGAAATGGTCTGAAATAGAATGAGTGAGAAAGAGAGAAAGTGAAAGAGAGAAAGAGAAAGAAAGAGAAAGAGTTTTAAAGAGAGAGAGAGAGAGAGGGAGAGAGAGAGAAAAAGAGAAAGGGAGAAGTAGAGAAAGACAGAGAGAAAGAGAAAGAGTGAGAAAGACCCGACCAGCGATGAAAAATATGACTCTGACTAGCATCAGTAGAGAGAAGAAAATAAATATGGAGAATAATTCTAATTCGACTCTCAGTCAAAAGTAAATCCTGAATTATTTGCTTCTTCAAATCAAAACGTTTAAAGTTCCCAGTTAGAATGCAGAAAAGAAAATCATTATGATGTATATTGTTTCTAATTAGAGATGAAGCAATCTTCTTTGTGATTCATTCATCATAGAATGTTTACTTCGTTTATTTTACCTTGTAATAGACATCCTTCTCTCTTTCATACTCTTCCTTTTTCTTTTTCTCTCTACTTCTCTTTCTCTTTCTTTCTCTTTCCCTCTCTTTCTCTTTCAAATTCTTTCTCTTTCTCTCTTTTTCTCTTTCTCTATCTTTCCCTCTCTTTCTCTTTCAAATTCTTTCTTTTTCTATCTTTCCCTCTCTTTCTCTTTCAATTTCTTTCTCTTTCTCTCTTTCTCTATCTTTGCTTCTCTTTCTCTTTCAAATTCTTTCTCTCTTTCACTATCTTTCCCTCTCTTTCTCTTTCAAATTCTTTCTCTTTTTCTCTTTTGCTCTTTCTCCCTCTTTCTCTCTCTCTTGCTTTCTCATTCTTTCTCTCTCTCACTCTTCACCGTTCTTTATAAATGATTCATTCCTTTCTACATCCTGACAGCGGAAAATGTTAGCCTGAGAAATCAAAATAAGTTACTATAACCGTTCAAAACAACTCTCATTTGTTAAGAAAGATCGATTAAATAAAAATTTGTCCGAAAATACAATAACCTTTCAATTTTTGAAGAAGACCAGCATGATAAACAACTGTCAAATGCCTTCGAGATATCTAAAGCAACAATCCAGTCTTTAACATTGCTATCTAAAGCTTGATAGACTCTTTTAGCAATAACCGTTAACGCATCAGCAGTTGGCCTAGAGAAGCTATATTTGTTATCTCAATGAAGATCCTGTGAGGTGAGATGCTTAATTAATGCAAAATAGATAAATAGTTAATAAAACGATAGTTAGAATGATGAGACGGTTCGCTCATCTTCTTAAATACTAGAACTACAGAAGATGGTTTTCAAAAAGCAGGAAAGCAAAAAGCATCTATTCATTTATTGTAGAGTTTAGAAAGAACATGTACCTATTCAGGAGCGCATTTCTTAAAAACAATTTCAGCGATATCATCGAGACCACATACTTTGTGGGGATCCAGTTTAGATATGAAAGCAAAAAACCAAGGACGTAGTTATATGCATATCACACAGTAGATACTCAGTTCTAAGTGGAAAGTCAATGATATTCTGAATGAACCAAGTGTAGATTTGAAAGAGAATTTAAAAGTAAGACATTATCAGCAGAAAATGTTAACATTTCAAATTGAGTCAAAAATAAGAGAAAGACGACTTACTTTTGTTTAAAACACTATTACGAGCCGTCAATAGTCACCGTAATCAAACATATCAGGCAAGGTGGTTAATGAATTCCACACTTATCACGCAGATGCAAAAGAAAGTTCAAGAAGAGGACGAACGTATTTAATTGTGAAATTTTTTGTTCCTAGAATATAATAAAAATCCAGTTTTTTTTTAGTTTTTTTTTGTCAGCCATATTGCCATTTATTACTCCTATGTGTCAAATTACTAGTTCTATATATTTGATTAAGTCATTGTCATATCTATATGATAATGCTTATGGAAGATGGCTTGAGGGTCAGATTTTTACAGAAGCTCTTTTTTACAATGATGTTCCCCCTTTGCAAGGCCACTCATAGTAGAAGATTATAGAATAAGAGGAACAATTTATAGGGAAGTGTGGGAAGATAACGGTTAATCCTAGATTTGAACAAGTTAAGATTGTAGTTATCGGGGAAGCATCCTTTTGAGAGTCTGTTCCACGAAGCAGCGGTTTCGAAAAAGAAACTGCTCCGGTGGAACTTCGATCTCACCAATGAAATACGAAAGGAATGAAGGTGGTTCGCTACAATGTGTGTAGTATGGCGGATCATATTCGTTAAGGTTAAACTGGTGACAATAAGTAATGTAGTTTGAATACTTTCGGTGGAAATAGCAATAGAAAAGCAAGAGACTTGCAACTATTTGTTTGTGAGAAAGGGGTTGTAGGGTGGAAAATAATTCATCACCCACAAGGACGCACATAAATGCTTGGACTCTATCGAAACTGGAAAATAAAGACTGGGCAGATTTCACCTATATATGGCAGCAATACTTCATTTCCACCCTAATCTATTTCTCGTTAAGATAAGAGAATAGCGGAAGCAGTCAGATACTTACTGTAGCGGTACCGACCATTTTTCCAGCATATAAGTGCTCATGTGAAAACATTCATTCACTGCTATTAGTGATAATTCTGGGTTCAATCGGCGATGATGGAATGTAATTAGTTTGGTTTTCGAGGCACTGAATTGTAACCATCCAGTCACTGAGCTGTTAGAGCTAAGTCAGAGGAGAGATCAGCTGCCAATCTCTAGTCATCTAGAATTTTGGAGGTGCACCCATATATCATGTTGTATCATCAGAATAGAGATTCACAAAAGATCGGAGTATACTCTTAGGCAGATCATTTATGTAAAGTAGAAAGAGGGTTGGGCTGTGAAGTAACCTCTGGGGGGTGCCCGTGTAGGAAAACAACCATTTTTCCATCATCCTTAGGGAGGGATCATATGCACAAGTTCCACTTGAGGTCTAGATTATATATGGGGAAGATAACAACTAACCCGAGACTTGAACAGATTAAGATTGGTAAAGGATCCTCTTGGGAATCTGTTCTACAAAGTAGCAGTTCCTGGGAAACTGTTATAATCAAATTTACATTTCACCAATGGAATACGAAGGGAATGAAATGGGCGTGGCATGGCAGGTCTGAGCCATGAAGGTTAGAACTGGTGGAACTAAGGAATGTAGTTCATCTGAACACTTTTCATGGAAATAGCGATAGAGTAGCAAGAGGATTACGATGTTTCATCTGTAGAAAGGGGTTGTAGGGTGGAAAATAATTTGTCACCCACAAGGACGTGGAAATGCTTTTAGACTACCAATACTGGGCAGTTAAGACTGGGCAGTTCCTGTCTATATATGGTAGTAGTACCCAATTTTTGGCTAGATCTGGCTCTTGTAAATGATAGCAAGAGTCAGGTATTTACTGGAGTGCTACACGAAACCAACCATTTTTCCATAGTCTTTAGGGAAGGATCACATGTACAAGTTCCATTTGAGGTTCAGATTGAGCTTGTCTCAAAGCACAGGGTCTACCTGTGGGAACACTCATTCATTGTGATCAGTGGATGTTCTTTTGTGATGATGAAATATAACTAGTTTCATTTTTGAGGCACCGAATATGACCAACCAGTTCTTACCCCACTGAGCTGTTAGAGTTAGGTCAGAGGAGAGAACAGCTACCAATATCTGGTCATCTAGAATTTTGGAGGTGCACTCAAATATACTGTTGTTTTCTCAGCATAGAGATTCACAAATGATTGGAGTATACTCTTAGGCAGATCATTTATGTAAAGTAGAAAGAGGGTTGGGCTCTGAAGTATCCTCTAAGAGACGCCTGTGTAGGAAAACAGCCATTTTTCTATCATCTTTAGTGAGTGATCATATTTACAAGTTCCACTTGAGCTTGTATCAGAGCACAGGGCCACCTTGTGGAAATACTCATTCATTGCGATCGGCGGATGTTCTGAGTGTTGATGAAATATAACTAGTTTGGTTTTCGAGGCACTGAATGTGACTTTAGAGCTTGGTCAGAGAAGATATTAGCTGCCAAGCTCCGGTCATCCTGAATTTTGAATCTGCCGCTATATACCGTTGTATCATCAACATATATATTTAAAAATGATACAAAGGTAAACTTTTAGGTATATCATTTCTGTAAAGTAGAAAGAGGGTTGATTTCAAAAGCGAAGCTTGGGGGACGCCTGCATTGATCGCCTCAGCCTCGGAGCACTAGTCTTTAACAACTACCTTCAAGAGTTCTTCCAGTGATTCCATGGCAGTAATCCTTTATGCCACACCTTGTTAAATACCTTTGACATATCTAATGCGATCGTTTTTTATAAGTATTTTGCTGTATGGAGCCTCAATGATTCTGTAAGTAATGGCAATTAGTATATCAGTAGGGTACCAGACCGATCAAAACTCTTACTGTTTGAAGCTCAAGGTGTTGTTCGTATCGACGTGATCAACAGCCATTTTGTTGATCATAGCTTCAAAATGTTTGCTAATGGCACTGAGAGGACTAACATTTCTTGGGAATGTTTTCATAAGAACAATGTATGTGACACCAAAAATTCAAAACAGGTATTAGAATAGCGAATGATGCCTACCAAAATGCAAACAAAGGATTAAGAAACAGAAAAGATTTTCGCTAGAAGTAAAGAAAAACTGCTAAACTGATATGTAATATCCGTATTCATATATAGTAGCAAATACTGGCGAAGAGGAGACTTAAGAAAACGGAGATATGATTCTACAAAAGGATGTTGAGAAAACTATGGATGGAGCAGAAAGAGAGTCGAATTTTTTTAGACATAATGAAGTGGGGCTTGCATTCACAGGACATATTGAAAAGATTGAGAAAGAGTAGTTGAAGAAAAATACAACAAACACTGGTTACTATTTACATCAAAGCGTTAAAAATAAAAATAGGCTCAGATTTAAAATTTTAACCTTCGATGTACCCTTCGATGTATCTATTTGTCAATGTTAATATTGAAAGTATACTAATTTCATAACACTTTACACTAAAATCTATGTACAGGATCATGTAACATATGCATTTTCTAAAAACATTTTTACTAATAGCAATAAAATAAAGATAATTTAAAGCAATATAAGCTGGATGAAGTAGACATATTTTTCTCTTTTTATGTGCAAGACTGATTCCATCAAAATACTGATATTTGTCTGAAGACGTTCTTTCATGTAATGAAACGCGTCAATAAGAATTTTTTTTTTAAATTTTGTCATTTACTTACCCAATGTACATACATACAAGCATCAGGTTCGTCACCCTCTCTCCATATTCCATTTCTCACCACCCTGGTGGCGGTGAAGAAGATGGATTTGAAGACCCACCCTAATCCTGATGAATCATGAGCAGGAGTCCCAGAAGACTGTAAGTGCTGAAAACCTCCAAATGGCCGATTTGCAGTAATAGTTTCCCAGGTCTCAGGATCGATGTTGGCCTGTGTCAGAGATGTCTTCAACTGATTCTTGAAGCGTCGTTTTGGGCCACCCGTAGCCTCTTGACTCTGGTGAGTTCTCTAAACAGGATGATACGTGGGAGTCAAGTGAAACGCATTCTGGACAACTGACTCGCCCAGTGGAGGTGATGTTGAAGGATGGTACCCTCGGTGTTGGGTAGAGACGGCAAGAGACGGAAGATTTTTCGGAGCTTTGTTTACTGGAATCCCTCCAGACGTTTGATGTCCGATACAAGGTTCATATCTCACAAGCGTACAGAAGCGTCGAGATGAACACGACCCGGAAGAGCATGATTAAATTCTTATGGCGAGACTGTAATATATCCCGCCTGCTCATCCAAGTAAGACCCGGTGCAATAGCGTTTCGTACGCAGTATGAGCCGTTTTGATTATAGTGCCAAGGTATCTGACATTATTCAAGATGAAGGTAGGGAAATTCCTCTATAACTTCTACCAGTTACCCGTCGAAGTCGATACTGATGTCCGATGTTGCTTGTTCAGTGGAGGGCTGAATGAGGATCTTCGTCTTTTTGACACTGCATCCCGAAGCGTTTGTAGTCATCGTTATACAGGTTAGCCAATCTGTAGAGGCTAGTGGCAGTTTGGTCAGCTCGTGGCCGGTCGTACTCTTTGCTCGTGAAATGAGCGTCGGAGCTAACACAGGCTTCCGGTGATTGGAAACCGATCTGAGAGAACACCCATCGATCCACCTGGCTCTCCATTCTATCTTGGGGAAGCGAAATCGAGGAAGAGTAGTATCGGAACTTTGTCGAGGCCTTCTGTAGATCTCGGAAGATGAACATCAGTGGTTTTTGCTACTCACGACTCTTCTCCTGGAGCTGTCGCATACAGAAGTCAACAATGCCACTCAAAGGCCAGAAACCACATTGTGATTCTGAGAGGATCTGTTCTGCCATGGGGAGTAGTCGATTCAACGGTATTCGCGCAAAAATCTTGCCAATAATGTTTAGTAGGGAGATGCTATGATAGTTTTCGCAGAGTGAGCGGCGTCAATGTCGGCATTTTAAAAGTCCTCGGGAACTGATTTATCTTTCAAGATTTTCAGGAGCATTAGCCGGGTCTTCAGTTTGAGGCCACCCTAGGGAAAAATCCCAGGGGCACATTGTTGGGTCCGGGAGCTTTTCCAAATTTCATGAAACGCTGGGCTTCTTTCAATTCACGGAATTTTGAGGGCAGTCACATCCAATGCCAAGCAGGGAAGTTACTGCTAAGAGTTGGGTGTTTTTACGCAGTATGCGAAAACACCCAACTCTTAGCAGTAACATCCCAACAATATTCGAGGTCACTGAGAAATCTCTGTAAGAATTTTTTCCAGCGGTACAGGTGATACACACACACACACACACACACACACACACACACACACATATATATATATATATATATATATATATATATATATATATCATTAAATCGAAATTTACATTAACCATACAAAACATCAAAGAGAAAAAAACAATTTTTCTGTCACTGCACACTTCAACCAACCGTTTTATAGTATTGATGACATCAGTTACGAGCTTTCAGCGTCTTTATTCAACAACCGACAAGAAAGGCGCAGGTCGGAGTTGAAATAAATTTTCAAAATAAAATACCATATTGAGGGATTAAACCGGAATTTGGGTTGACTCAGAGAGTATAATTTCCACGGGAAGCCCTCTAACAAACAACGACATTCCTCGGAAGAGTAAGACCCACTTCTTTCTTTATTCGTCATATCACTGAAAAAGAACACAGGCGTGTCTGAAAATTCCAACTTTAAAATATTTCTCTTCGTGCTTCATTTTAGTCAAGAGACTAATATATAATAAATATTATCAGTCGTATTGTTAATATTGTTTATTTTATTGGCTTTTATTCCTCACATTGTCTGTCTGTCTCTCTTCCGATATATATATATATATATATATATATATATATATATATATATATATAATAATTTTATCATATAGACAAAACCATTTTACTCACTACAAAGGTGCAACTTGGTTTCATTACATTTCAACTGCACTTCGATGGGTGATAATCGAAAAAGGTTATGAACAATCCTGCTTGTTTATAATAAATAAGTAAATACCGCTTTACTATAGGTATCGATCTCTCTTTTGGATTAATGATGTGAACATTGGAATTTATATATTACTTTCGTTCTCATCGCATCGGATATATATATATATATATATATATATATATATATATATATATATATAAAGTAAAGAATTTTTATATGTTTATGTGAGAGATTTTATGACTTAAACGTTGCTTTTAGTTGATACCCTTATTTAGCTTTCCTTCGATGAATCGTGCTTTATAAAGTACCATTAAACATTACGTGATCATAGACGCACTTTGGACCGCATAGAGTCTAAAGCATATCGCATCTCCTCCCAATGGAGACGTAGGTTCGAGTCTTGCCAAGAATCCCTTATATATATATATATATATATATATATATATATAATGAAATATGGTTTTAAGGTGTGCTATATTTATGGGCTAAATTCTTCAAAATATCAGAGAGAGAATGTATGTAAATATAAATATAAAAGTGAACATTGAAGTCAACACTCAGGGGCAGATTTTTTTAATTTTCAGAAGAAAATAAATGAACGAAGCGTCTACTCAGTATAGTATCCACTAAAAATAAGTATTTTCATATATATATATATATATATATATATATATATGAAAATACTATATATATATATATATATATATATATATGAAAATACTACATATATATATATATATATATATATGTATATATGCTAGCTCTATCACTGATATTGAGCGCTTTGCAATAAATCCCGTGCATATATAGATATTATATATATATATATATATATATATATATATATATATATATATATATATATATATATATATATATATATATAAATACATACTAGAACCATTCATACATTCAGTTAAATGTAAAAAATAAAATCATCCTTGATAACTGCTAAAAGTATAGCTAAAAGCGCTTAGACATACAGAACATTCGGACAATTTCTATATATCTTATGTCCAGAAAAGAAGAAAATTATAAGAACACCCAAGCGAAATAAAATAAACTTAATCGCAGTACCTTGATGAAACTTGTATAAAAGTGGGAAAAAGTATTAAAAATATAAGTTAAATGTCGTCAGGACATTGTTGAGGGTTTAAATATTTTCCGTTTATGTTTATTGCCCTTAATTTACAAAAGTTCATTTGATATATTCAAAGCCTGGGTAATTAGTTTAGATGAAACCCCATCTCTTTGTTTTTCAGGTTTTATTTTATCCCTACAATATTTAACTCATTAGGAGAGCATGACTTAACGAAAATTATATGAAAGCTGTTGTAAAACTATGTGAGTGTGAATATTCTCTCCCAATTTCGTTCTTAGTGATCTGCACCCATTAGCATGAAAACAGTCAGTACGTTAATACATCAATAATCTATCATCGTGTAAAATTTTCGAAAAAAAATTTAAATCATCTAAAATACAATTTTGATATCACGACGGATTACAGTTTACGTCGACTTTTTTGCAAGTGAAATTTATCCCCCAAAAAGGTTAAATTCCCCCTCAAATCTCAACTCTGTCGAAAACTTTTTTCTTTGACGTCCTGCTCTATATCTTCCACACCCAGCGCTCAAGATTTACACTTAAATAATCGCTATTTTTTTTTCATTTGGCAGTCTTTCTGTCACAGAAAGTCAAATATCTTTCTTTTGAAATCTTGACTTAGAAATATGTCCGCAAAGGCGAGAGAACGAAAGCTGAGAGGTGCAGAGCGTAGTTGCAAGGAACAATGAGAAAGACAAAAGGTAAAAAAAAAAAAAAAAATATGAAATCTTCTCTAGTCGCCGCACGCACGCACACAAACAAACACATAGACAAACAAACATTTAGACTTTCATTTTTTGTATTTACTTCGATTGTATTTTTATGTCACTTAAAAAAAACTCTGACGGCTTTTTATGTCTGTATGTTGAGAAGTGATTTGGACCTTTTTATGTGCATTCTTATTTTGGCATTTTTTACAAAATTGATAAAATAACCCAACATGAAGGCATGTGTAGGGGGGTAGGCTTGAACAGAATGGAAAAAGTATATGCTTGGATGAGCAGGCAGATATATGAGCTGAGGCAAAACTTGTAAGGGAGGGATAAGGTAAGCACATGGGTTTGGTGTTGGTGGTGGTCGGGGGGTATGAATCGATAGTTTGTTCGTGCAAAGAAGAAGAGGGATACAAATATGAACAGGGGGTCGGGTTTTGGATGTGAATATTTCATGTGGTGATGGGGGAAAAGGGAATGGTTGATGTACAGGAGTGGGTACGTAGGGAAGTAAACGTGGAAGGCGAAAAACAACCGATGACGGACTGAAAAGAACAAGAAGAAGAATATGAAGAATAAAACTGAAGAAGGAAGAGATAGACAAAAATAATGAAAAATGGAAGAAGGAAAAAAAAAAAGAAGAACAATAATTTGAAGAAAAAGAAGAAATGTAGGAACTTGCGGAATTAGAACTGAGATAAACGAAAAACTAAAACAATAGAAAAGGGGAAAGTAATCACGGCAAAGGTTACTAGGGGACTGTAAGAATGTATAATAATATTAAGAAGACGGCAAAGAAGAAGAAGAAGGAGGAGGAGGAAGAGGAGGAGAACAACAACAAGAAAAATGCGGTGGAGGGGTAGAAGGTAGGGTGAAGTAGCAGAAAATAAGAAGGCAGTGAAGAAGAAGAAGAAGAAGAAGAAGAAGAAGAAGAAGAAGAATGCAGTGAAGTGGTAGAAGGGGGAGGAGGAGGTGAACAAGGAAGAAGAAGAAGAAGGAAAGGAGGAGAAGGAGAAGAAGAAGAACAACAAGAAAATGCGGTGGAGGGGTAGGAGGTGGGGTGAAGTAGCAGAAATAAGAAGACATTGAAGAAGAAGAAGAAGAAGAAGAAGAAGAAGAAGAAGAAGAAGAAGAAGAAGGAGGAGGAGGAGGAGGAAGAGGAAAAAAAGAAGAGGAAGAAGAATGCGGTGGAGTGGTAAAAGGAGAAGAAGAAAAAGAAGAGGAAAAAGAAGAAAGCGGTAGGAGGAGGAGGTGAAGAAGAAGAAGAAATAAAAGAATGGAAAGGACATGTGTAGAGTCAGGTAGACGGGTAGCGACTGAAGTTGCAAATAGGGGTTCGATAGTGAAGGGCGCAAATATTCGTAAGTGAAAAGGGAGGTCACTACTTCCAGCCATATTCATCTGTGGGGACAAAATAGATGGGGGGAAAAAAGAGGGGAGAGAGCGAGTGTGAGAGAACTCTAGTGGACAATTCAGCAAATAAAAGCGAGCAGTGAAGAGAGAATTAATGAAAGTGAATGAGAGAGAGAGTTAGAAATAGGAAGAGAGAGAACATTGGGTTCGGGACAGAGTGGGTGCTTCGAATTCTCTTTGGCTAGGGATAGACAGATGTATAAAGAAGTTGGTTGGTTTGATGGTCCGCTGGGTGATTTGAGATGGATAGAGGGAGACAAGAAGAAGGAAAAGATTGATAGACAGACGGACAGACGGACCGAACGGCAGACGGAACAGACAAACTAACAGACAGATAGACTGACAGGCAGTCAGTTTGAGAACAAGACAGATAAATAGCAGAAGAGAATAAAATGGAGAAAATGGAATCTACTGGGCTGGTTGGAGAGTTAAAAGAATGGCAAAATGAGAGAAGGTAGGTGGGAAAGAGAGTGAGGATACAATGAAGAAGAGTACAGAGGAAATGGAATGAAACAGTAGTATAATAAAAGAATAGGTTTTGATAAGGAGGAAAAAGAAAGACAATGATTATTGAGAGAGAAGACAGAATGAAAATCCAGAAAGAAAGAAAGAAAGAATTAAATTGATAGGGAAGTCGGTGGAGGGATAGAAGTAGGGTGGCGAAGAAGAAAAAAGATGATGATGATGATGATGATGGTGACGAAGAAGAAGAAGAAAGCTCTGAAAGTGTAGAAGAAGAAAGCGCATAAAAAGAAGCAACAGCAGCAATACAAGAAGACAGTGAAGAAGAAGAAGAAGAAGAAGAAGAAGAAAAGCGCCGAAAGAAAAGAAGAAGACAGTGAAGAAGAAGAAAAAGCGCCGAAAGAGAAGAAGAAGACAGTCAAGAAGAAGAAATAGCGCCGAAAGAAATGAAGAAGAAAGCGAAGAAGACAACAAAGAAGAAGAAGAAAAGCGCCGAAAGAGAAGAAGAAGACAGTGAAGAAGAAGAAAAAACGCCGAAAGAAAAGAAGAAGACAGCGAAGAAGACAACAAAGAAGAAGAAGAAGAAGAAGAAAAGCGCCGAAAAAGAAGAAGACAGTGAAGAAGAAGAAAAAGCGCCGAAAGAAAAGAAGAAGACAGCGAAGAAGACAACAAAGAAGAAGAAGAAGAAGAAGAAGAAAAGCGCCGAAAAAGAAGAAGACAGTGAAGAAGAAGAAAAAGCGCCGAAAGAAAAGAAGAAGACAGCGAAGAAGACAACAAAGAAGAAGAAGAAGAAGAAAAGCGCCGAAAGAGAAGAAGACAGTGAAGAAGAAGAAAAAACGCCGAAAGAGAAGAAGACAGTGAAGAAGAAGGAAAAGCGCCGAAAGAAAAGAAGAAGACAGCAACGAAGACAACAAAGAAGAAGAAGAAGAAGAAAAGCACTGAAAGAGAAGAAGACAGTGAAGAAGAAAAAGCGCCGAAAGAAAAGAAAAAGGCAGCGAAGAAGACAACAAAGAAGAAGAAGAAGAAAAGCGCCGAAAGAGAAGAAGAAGACAGTGAAGAAGAAGAAAAAACGCTGAAAGAAAAGAAGAAGACAGCGAAGAAGACAACAAAGAAGAAGAGGAGGAAGAAGAAGAAGAAAAGCGCCGAAAGAGAAGAAGAAGACAGTGAAGAAGAAGAAAAAACGCTGAAAGAAAAGAAGAAGACAGCGAAGAAGACAACAAAGAAGAAGAGGAGGAAGAAGAAGAAGAAAAGCGCCGAAAGAGAAGAAGAAGACAGTGAAGAAGAAGAAAAAACGCTGAAAGAAAAGAAGAAGACAGCGAAGAAGACAACAAAGAAGAAGAGGAGGAAGAAGAAGAAGAAAAGCGCCGAAAGAGAAGAAGAAGACAGTGAAGAAGAAGAAAAAACGCTGAAAGAAAAGAAGAAGACAGCGAAGAAGACAACAAAGAAGAAGAGGAGGAAGAAGAAGAAAAGCGCCGAAAGAGAAGAAGAAGACAGTGAAGAAGAAGAAAAAACGCCGAAAGAAAAGAAGAAGACAGCGAAGAAGACAACAAAGAAGAAGAAGAAGAAGAAGAAGAAGAAGAAGAAGAAGAAGAAGAAACGGCTGAAAGGGTAGAAGTAGAAAGGGAAGAAGAAGAAGCAGAAGAGGAAGGATGCTAAAGGAGTAGTACAAAATAGTGAATAATAATAATAATAATAATAATAATAATAATAATAATAATAAAGAAGAAAAACAAGGTGAAGAAAGCTCTGAAAAGGGCAGAAGAAGAAAGCGAAGAGCAAGCAGAAGAAGAAAGAGTTGAAGGAGTAGAACAAGACAACGAAGAAGAAGAAGGAGGTGGAGGATTGAGGAGGGTGGGAGACTGGGTGTCACTAGTTCTAGCCAACAACCTGGCGGTGTGCGTGATGCGTGCTCTTATTGAGGTGTTTACGTTGGAAATGACGAGTAAGACGAAGATGCACGGAACAGATTAAGTAACGGCGCAATGAGGAGAAAATCATAGTCAATAACAAATTTAATGCCATGCCTCACGGAAGTCGATGCTAACAAGATGCAGCTACCGCCCCCATACTGGACACCACCACCAAAGCCAAATATTACTACTACTACTACTACTGCTGTTACAAGCATCATCATCATCATCATCATCATCATCATCATCATCATCATCATCATCAATGCTTCCTTCCACTACTGCTGCATTTTTAGAATCAACAACTACTATTAGTAATGATAAATACACGGCAGTTATCACCGACGTTACCTTAAACAAGTTTTCACATCAAGACAAATATCTCGTTGACCCGAGTAGACTCTTTAATTGATCCATACTGTGAGCTCCAAACTTGTGCCAAACTTAACTCAATCCAAGCAATTAAACATTCACAAGTTCCTGTATTAGTAGAAGCATTACTATCCCATCTCCACAAGTACAGATATCACCTACTAATTCGACACTGTTTTCTTAGAAATTGATAGTATGTAAGATGTCTACGTGATGTTCTTGTAGCAGAACAAATCTTCTGTATTGAACGTCTTCATCATAAATCATCCGTTATTTTTTTTAAACTGCTTCTGTTTTCCAATGCGAAAAAATAGCAGATGTGAAAACCATTGCTAGGAAGTGTTAGCATTACAGAATGCTCAGTAAATTTAGCCTTGCATCATTGCTGCTTTGAATAAATTAATAAACCGTTGATATATTTGTAGCAACAGGAAAACAGCTAAACAATATGTTACTACGACAAAATTTACTACTTATACTGCTAATACTCTTATTATGGATATTATAAAACCACATATAGTGTAAAAGTATCAGTGTTTAGAATGCTCTATATAATTTCAAATTAAAACTGACGACTGAGAGCCATAATTTAGTAGCTTAGATAGATTTAGGGCACAGTATAATAACTAGTTGGAACAGAGAGAGATATGAACCTTATGTAAGTGGTCTTCTTAGTAATCCAGTTCCGAAAATAATCTACTAGTTGCATTTAGATACTCGACAAAGAACATAAGATGAATACAATGTGTAACACATTTACTAATTAATGTTAATACTATTGTATTATTGTTCTTCGAAACCTTTCTCCTTGCTGAGTTTACAAAGTATATGATTTGGTATGAGACTGAATATGCCAGTGAGATACTAGTCCCAGTAAATCAGATATGCCAATTTGAGGAATGAGACATTAGTGCTTTCGATCAGTATTTAATATCTACGTTTGAAGAAATACAAGATTTTGAGTATTTTCCAAAGACGTAGGTGATATTGATATTCAATTTGTAATTAGTAATACAAAGACTGACAGAATACCAAGCAATATTATGGCTATTACTATACCTGTGATTGAACCACAAGACAACTTGCTACTTTTACTAAAGGCACCAATTAGCACATGGATTAACAATATATTAGAATGTATTTTTTTAATAATTTCACTCCAAGCAAGGTAATAAAGCCACAATGGATTACTGAGAAAAACATTATTAAGGAGAGAGAATACTAAAATAACTGGAATTAAGAAGACAGTGGATAACGATTGGCATTACATTTAAATTTTTGAAGATAAAAGGTGACTGAAAAGCAAGAAGCTAAAAGAGAGTTCCACAAGCGAGAAGTGCGAAAGAAGAAACTGTTAGCATAGAACTTACGGTTACATCTAGCCATTTCAGCTGCACTAAGATGAGCCCTTGCCCCCAATCTAGTTCTGTGCTTAAAGTCAAGGTACCACAGAGGAAAGTTCATCAGAACAATTACCATGAAAGAATTTATAGGAAAGCAATAGGGAAACAATATTAGGGCGTTGGTAAAATGATTGAAGCCGAAATACCAAGTTACGAACACTGAATAATAATCTTTGTATTTTATAAAGAGTCTATAAGTATATAACAGGAACATCAGATCAAACGCAGTAGAAATATTCAAAACATGGAGAAATGGTAGACTTATAAATATATAAGATAGTTTCAGTCTAGAAATATTCTCTAACATGGCACAAAAAACCCAACTTCCCTAGCAGCAGACCTAGCAATTGGTTTAATGTGATATTTCGACTTCATGACAGTAGAAAACGTTAGCCCCAGAAGTTGTAATGAGTCACTCTCCTGGATGTTAACATAAACCCTGCTAACATCACGCAAGTCTTTTCTTCTCCAAATCTAGTGACATCAATATATTTCTATTCTTGTAAAATACATTGAAATAAAGTACGATTAATTCCACTACTATTGTAAATGCCTATTCATTGTAATGTTGGAACTTATATGATAGTGTCTGTCTATATTTCTGAGATGAGGTATTATGTACATTATTTACATTATTCGGACTATTATCCTCAATATTTGTCGCCATATTTTCGGCAATTTTTGCTAATCCAATGCGCTTTCGTCAACATTTTTTGTTTCAATGCCTTTACGGCAACTTTCCCTATTTATATGTACTTTTGGTAACTTTTGCTATTCCATTGTAATTTCGGCAAGTTTCCTTATTTCAATACGCGTTCGGCAATTTTCTCGATTCCAATATGCTTTCGGCAACGTTCTCTAGTCCAATGCGCTTTCGGTAACATTTCCTGTTCCAATGTCTTTTCGGCAACTTTCTCTATTCATATACACTTTCGGCATATTTTGTATTCCAGTACGCTTTCGGCAACTTTATTCCAATACGCTTTTGGCAACTTTCTCTATTTCAACGAGTTTTCGGCAACTTTCTCTATTCCAATGCGTTTTAGGCAACATTTCCTGTTCCAATGTCTTTTCGGAAAGTTTCTCTATTCATATACACTTTCGGCAATTTTTGCTACCCCAATGCGCTTTCGGCAACTTTCTCTATTCCAATGCGTTTTAGGCAACATTTCCTGTTCCAATGTCTTTTCGGAAAGTTTCTCTATTCATATACACTTTCGGCAATTTTTGCTATCCCAATCCGTTTTTGGCAACTTTCTCTATTCCAATGCGTTTTAGGCAACATTTCCTGTTCCAATGTCTTTTAGGAAAGTTTCTCTATTCATATACACTTTCGGCAATTTTTGCTACCCCAATGCGCTTTCGGCAACTTTCTCTATTCCAATGCGTTTTAGGCAACATTTCCTGTTCCAATGTCTTTTCGGAAAGTTTCTCTATTCATATACACTTTCGGCAATTTTTGCTATCCCAATCCGTTTTTGGCAACTTTCTCTATTCCAATGCGTTTTAGGCAACATTTCCTGTTCCAATGTCTTTTCGGAAAGTTTCTCTATTCATATACACTTTCGGCAATTTTTGCTACCCCAATGCGCTTTCGGCAACTTTCTCTATTCCAATGCGTTTTAGGCAACATTTCCTGTTCCAATGTCTTTTCGGAAAGTTTCTCTATTCATATACACTTTCGGCAATTTTTGCTACCCCAATGCGCTTTCGGCAACTTTCTCTATTCCAATGCGTTTTAGGCAACATTTCCTGTTCCAATGTCTTTTCGGAAAGTTTCTCTATTCATATACACTTTCGGCAATTTTTGCTACCCCAATGCGCTTTCGGCAACTTTCTCTATTCCAATGCGTTTTAGGCAACATTTCCTGTTCCAATGTCTTTTCGGAAAGTTTCTCTATTCATATACACTTTCGGCAATTTTTGCTATCCCAATCCGTTTTCGGCAACTTTCTCTATTCCAATGCGTTTTAGGCAACATTTCCTGTTCCAATGTCTTTTCGGAAAGTTTCTCTACAGTTTCGGCAATTTTTGCTATCCCAATCCGTTTTTGGCAACTTTCTCTATTCCAATGCGTTTTAGGCAACATTTCCTGTTCCAATGTCTTTTCGGAAAGTTTCTCTATTCATATACACTTTCGGCAATTTTTGCTACCCCAATGCGCTTTCGGCAACTTTCTCTATTCCAATGCGTTTTAGGCAACATTTCCTGTTCCAATGTCTTTTCGGAAAGTTTCTCTATTCATATACACTTTCGGCAATTTTTGCTACCCCAATGCGCTTTCGGCAACTTTCTCTATTCCAATGCGTTTTAGGCAACATTTCCTGTTCCAATGTCTTTTCGGAAAGTTTCTCTATTCATATACACTTTCGGCAATTTTTGCTATCCCAATCCGTTTTCGGCAACTTTCTCTATTCCAATGCGTTTTAGGCAACATTTCCTGTTCCAATGTCTTTTCGGAAAGTTTCTCTACAGTTTCGGCAATTTTTGCTATCCCAATCCGTTTTTGGCAACTTTCTCTATTCCAATGCGTTTTAGGCAACATTTCCTGTTCCAATGTCTTTTCGGAAAGTTTCTCTATTCATATACACTTTCGGCAATTTTTGCTACCCCAATGCGCTTTCGGCAACTTTCTCTATTCCAATGCGTTTTAGGCAACATTTCCTGTTCCAATGTCTTTTCGGAAAGTTTCTCTATTCATATACACTTTCGGCAATTTTTGCTACCCCAATGCGCTTTCGGCAACTTTCTCTATTCCAATGCGTTTTAGGCAACATTTCCTGTTCCAATGTCTTTTCGGAAAGTTTCTCTATTCATATACACTTTCGGCAATTTTTGCTACCCCAATGCGCTTTCGGCAACTTTCTCTATTCCAATGCGTTTTAGGCAACATTTCCTGTTCCAATGTCTTTTCGGAAAGTTTCTCTATTCATATACACTTTCGGCAATTTTTGCTATCCCAATCCGCTTTCCGCAACTTTCTCTATTCCATCGTCCTTTTAGCAACTTTCCCTATTCCATTACGCTTTCGGCAATTTTTTCTATTTCAATGTGTTTTCGGCAACTTTCTCTTGTTCAACGCAACTTTTCCTATTCCAATACGCTTTCGGCAACTTACCCTGTTCCAATGTTTTTCCGGCATCTTTTCGAATTCATATGCACTTTCGGCAAATTTTGCTATTCCAATGCGCTTTCGGCAACTTTCATTATTCCAATGAATTTTCAGCAACTTTCTCTTTTCCAATTTTTTTCCGGCAACTTTTCGAATTCATATGCACTTTCGACATATTTTCCTTTTCCAATGAGTTTTCAGCAATTTTCTCTATTCCAATGAATGTTCGATAACTTTTGCTATTCCAATGCATTTTCTGAAACTTACATTATTCACATGCGCTTTCCGTATTTTTCCTTATTCTTGTACGTTTTCGGCAACTTTCCCTATTCCAAAACTAAGCATAGTATGAAGAGATTGGAAAACTTTCTTAGAAACGATGAAAAAGAGTGCTGAAATTCTGTATGGTAGTGAATGCTGGGTAATCTCATTGATGTAGAAGAGACTTAAGGAAACAGAGATGTGGTTTAGTCGATGAATACTGAGAATAGCATATAGAGAGCATGTGAGCACCGAGGAAATTTTGTGGCTCAAAAGAATTACAAGGAGACATATAATTAAAATCGAAATAAAACAGTTGAAATTTCTGGTACACATAAGGAGGAAAGAAGGCTGGAAAAACAAAATTTACAGGAAGTACCGAAAACAAGAGAAGCATTGAAGAACAGCGAGTAAACTATTTTGAGTAAATAAATAGTGGAACAAGAACAGAGAAGTATGCTAAAGAATCGGAGGCTTCATAGGTCAACAAAGGACAGGAATTTATGGTAAGAAATGATCAAACACATACTAAAAGCACGAATAAAAAGCAAAACTTAAGTAAATTAATCCGAAAAACTCCAGTAAATATAATAATATAACAAAGAAGAAATACATTGTTCTGGTTACATTTCTAAATAATTGCAGCTAAAATTATATCTTCGTTTAATATCTGTGAAATCTGCTAATAAATTTTCCCCATTAATATGTTATAGGTCTATTATAGATCATGATATCCTTGACTGATATCGTTTTTCAGCCCAGTTTATTATACTTATTGTATGTTACTCCCGTCATATTTATACTATTTCTTTTTAAAATATTAGGTTGGTGCAAAAATAATGACGTAATAATGTCGTCTTTTTGACGTTAAAAAATACGTCAAAAGACGACATTATTACGTCATTATTTTTGCACCAACCTAATAATTTGTACTTTTTAATCTGGAAGTTGAAATGAACATTAGACACGTATGACGATTTAACCAGAATTAAAAAGTTTGGTTATTTTGAAATTAAACTTGATCTACAACCTGATTTCTTACAAAGAATATATATTCTATTCATACGAAGCCATATTAAAAATCTTGTCTGCACTAGATAAACCATTGAGGTTGATATGCCGTAAAACAAAATAAAACAAACATAGAAAGATCAATAACAGTTACTGGATTTGAAAACATATTTTCTGAAATATTGAAAACGAATTAGATCACTATCCAGTTTCTTGCCATTGGGCTGTGGTCATAGTTCAGTATCTGCCTTCATATGTCAGTTTTGTTTCGGTCTTCGGACAGATCACAAAAAATAAATAAGGGGTGCCTGGTCCCGGTGATTCCAACCCTGCAGCAGTCCCACTCGCATTGCACCAAAGACGGAGGGTCGGTGGAATATAGATATTAGCGTGGTTACCGGGATTGGCGATTTTGCGACCTGGCCATCTGCAGGTTCTTTGCCACCCCCTACTTTAAACCGGCCTTGTGCATATGACGTCACCGGTGAGTGGGGGGAGTAAATAACACCTGTATCTCTTTTCCTCATCACTAGAGATAAAATTAAACGTTTCTATTTTCTAATTTTCACATTTCAACTAAAAGTTGAACCAGCTGCTCGGTTAATGAATTCGTTATAGGGCAACACCTAATATCATCATTAGACACGAGGAGAACATTTATTACCCTTTGTTCCCAGCCCGATGTCGAGGGTGTAATGAAATGGGTAACACTTGTAGCAATGGCTGCTCGGTTAATGAATCCCGAATGTTTTGTACTACACTTTGATCCCATCACCATGGACTGGGACTGAAGAAACGCGTAACTTGGATAGGACTAGCTGCAATGTTTATTCTTTTAATTACAAGAAATATAGCACATGTCCTGAATAGATGAGGGAATCTGGTTTTCATTGGTCCTATATCTTACCTAGTCACCATCACTGACTCAAACATATTGTAATTTTTCTAACATAAATCTTAGCCACAAACTGAAAGAATAGGCCACATAGAAAAAGACGTAAATTATTTTCTAGATAAGCTGACTTTTAATGTTATGTCTTTTTTAATATAGGCACTCAGATATACTTACTGTTCTTACTACAGACGCCCTAATACCACAATTTCTTTACAAGTACAGTTTGTCTGTGAGGATAACAATGATCTAAACAAATATTTACTAAAATAAATAAAATAGTGTTAGTAATAACCACCGCAAATCCTAAATTGTAGCAGAAACACAGTTAAACAGCCTACATTAATTGAAGCAAGCATTTGACTAAACACGCACGAATTCAGACACAACAACAAATACTGAACGTATACTCGAAATACGAAAAACGTATGACATCCACTAGAGAAGTGTTTCTCAAAAAGTGCGGCACACCTCATAGGTATGGCAGAAGAGGATAGCAGGTGAGGCGCAATGATTCAAAGACAATGAAAGATTTAGAAACAGTTTAAGTATTTCATATGCCAAAAATAAATATTATTTCGAAATTTCAAATATTATTATGGATTACTTGTAAATTGCATGCATGATCCCCAGTATTAATAATTATAAATAATTATTTGCCGATTTTATCATTGTGATATACTTGCATTATATCAATTATTAAGAATATAGCAACTAGGCTCCACAAATTGGAGGAGAGAGTTATCAATGATAATGTTCTGGCTTTGAATTCACAGTAATCTTTCTTGAACCCGCTATCTGTTTTTTTTTTAATTTTTAAATGTAATTTTTTAAATGTAATTTTTATCACATAAAATTTGCTGAGGCGCGAGAAATGCAGCCTACAGAAAACATTTTGGGAACCACTGCACTAGAGCAATGAACTTTGAATGTTTTCTTGTAAGGAAACGGTTAATTTTATCATTATTACTGTTATAGCAAGCGCTAGTTATCCTCCTTACTATCATGAATGGATCAGTTCATTCATGATAACTATTCCTGGGTAATTGTCTAGAAAGAAAAGGAGTTAATACTATTGCAGTGACTTGTCAAGCTGAGTATTCAATACTATTAATACAATTGACTTTGTCGAATTAAGTGTTGTTCCTTGCCAGACCCCATATCGCAACAATTATTAATGTTACTTTGGACATAATCTCTTTAATTCAACGATTTCGACTCGTAATTTCTCTCCATCACACAACTGTAAATTTTACTATACATAACTATCAGCTATTTTAGTTGTCTAAGTATTTATTTCATGACTAACTGAAAATGGCTTCTATATTGTAAACCTTTCTATCAAAATATAAAATCCAGAAAAATACTACGTTTTAGATCTAATAACGCAATTTGCATTGGCACTGTCTATCTGTATCTTCTACATCACTTCATTTTTGTATTAAAAAAGAAAGTCATTGATTATATACACTACGAGGATAGTAGAATATATCTGAGTGCCTATATTAAAAAAGACATAATATTAAAAGTCAGCTTATCTAGAAAATAATCTTCGTCTTTTTCTATGTGGCCTATTCTTTCAGTTTGTGGCTAACCATAGCTCTCCACAATTTATGTCTTTTGTTGCTCTAAGTAACTATTGACACATTATCATATATCTTCTTCCATTCTTTTTATGTTATCCATCTATCCACCCATCCACACATACCCATTAAATAAGTTGCTCACTGCTTCCTCTTCTTTCTCTATCCTTCAGCGTCCTATGAGTGTTAATTTGTCCAGAATCTATTTTCCCATTATATGTCTCAGAAATGCCAAGTGTTTAATTCTGATTTTACGTATATATTTCCTTGTAGTTCCAGTTTTTTAAAACTTCCTCGTTGCTCACATGTTTAGTCCATAGTATTCTTAGCTGACGTTGGTAGAACCCAATTTCTGTCTATTTAAAGAGATTATTGAGCAATCATTCCCATATAGGTGTTTAGACAAAAATATTAGTTTCGAAAATTCACTTTTAGAATTTACATA
Organism: Acanthosepion lycidas; assembly: GCA_963932145.1. NCBI lineage: Eukaryota > Metazoa > Mollusca > Cephalopoda > Sepiida > Sepiidae > Acanthosepion > Acanthosepion lycidas. Next base: position 61,895,452 of record OZ010616.1, on the reverse strand, counting down.
GGTACTGTAAGTAACTATATATTAAAATGATTGTACGTGATTTTCTAACTAGCATATGTGTAGTAATTTGAAGTTAGCTTACGACATACTGAATTTAATGTCTCAGATTACTTACTACTGATATGGTAAGTAATTATTCTATAAATATAGGGGAAATCTATTTCTACAATATTCAGTAGTTGTAAATAAAGTCTAATTGCTTGTCACAATCAGTATCTATGTTTAATTTTACGCTCTTTTCTTTTACGACGAGAAATATAAAGTTCATACTAACTGTATTCAAGAAAAAAGCATTCATATAGAACAGAATTTCTCAACCTGAGAGATATCACCCACCGGTGAGTGGCTTCAACTGTTGGGTGGGCGATGAGCAACTGAACGGAAAATGGTGGTTGATTGGAAATTTTGGTGGACGATATAGGATTTTGAGTATTAAAATGGTATTTCAACATATGCTACCCGCCCAAATATATTCAAAGAAGATACACAAAGAACCTGCATAAAAAAACAAAAATGAAACTAAATTGGTAAATGGTAATAGCTGTGTTACATTCCTAGGTAAGATATAAACATTCTTGCAAACAAGGAACATTTTGGTATTTTCTATAGTTTTGAGAAGGGTCAGTAACATATTTGTTCTTAAGACAAAATAACATTTTGTCCCGATATAAATCAGATAAGAGAAGACCAAGAACAACAAAAATCGTTGGATATTTATTAATTGTTACTAGTGCATATTCTTTGTAACTTTATAATTATGAACAAAAAAAGGTTAAATTTTTTCAACACTTGCAATAATAACCCTAACCATAAAACTAACCTTGATCCTAAAACTAAATTATATATTTAGTCTTCATGTTTGCTTTCCTTCGTTTTTTAATACAGTAGTATCAGCAGCCGTTGCATGAGGCAGCATTATATTTTTTTACCTCTCTTTAGTATTTTTTACTACATCATAAATAAATTTTATGAACTAGTAACAGACATTTACCAAACAATTTTGGTATATATATCTATACCGTAGAAATTTTTTCCATGATCCAAAAAAAAAAAAAAAAATAGGTTGGGAAATCCTGATATAGAAGGAAAATATTTTGAAAAGGGAAATGATTTTTATTGAAGACGTTGAAAGAATGTTCATCAAATATATATTAATAGTTATCAACATAACGAATCAATCACAGTCGGACTTCCATGACCATATTTCATCCTACAAATATAATCTTCACCTTCGGTTTGCAATTATTCCTTTAATAAGTTGATATCTTCAATCAATTATTAATATTTATGTTATATTCCGCGCTAATAGGAATATATACTTGAAAAATACGGTGGATAAAATAAGTAAATGTTTGTTGTAAAAACCAGTACTATAAGAATAAAAGTTACAGTTATGTACAAAGGTGGTCGCAAGTCAATCCAGTAGTGAGTGCTACTATTGGAAGGTCAGTAGTTCTCGCGTAAGTCCCTGCTAGACAATATTTACCAGCCTCCCCACGAGGTAGGATGTGGTACAAAGCCGAGTTTAATGTGGGGTAGTCCAAGCCCTTAGGCTCGGGTAAAAATTCCCCGTAGACCCCGTATAAAACAGGGTCGGGTAGCTGATTCCAGCTGGATTATTTATTATTGTAAATTACATAATAATTGTGGCATATGGCCGAAGGAGAAGTTGGGAGAGGCTAGTCTTTGTTAACTATCCTAGTCGTATTTAATCATGATCACGGCTCATTCATCCAATATAATTAATCCATTTACCACAAGAACTCATTCATCACCATTCAATCCTACATATACCCTAATACCATATATTCACAGGGGAAACTTACAAAAACATCCCATGATATAAAAATCTTAAAATGACTAAATACAAAACTCTATAAATCATGAAACATGAAATAAGGGGGAGGGAATGAACCCCGGAAACGAAGTAAAATTAAACAAAAACAAACGGAAAAGAAAACAGATGTTAGTAAGACCCGTCTACCTCTCAAAACAATCAGAGTGGCCGCTGTATTCTACCGATAGACAGAATCAAGTAGCACACTCACTAATGGAGTGGGGAGGGTAAAAATAAATGACGGAATGGGAAAAATCTGACCCAGCCGTGATGAAAAAAGGGTCCAAAAGCAAACTGGGGAGGTTGGGAATCTCGACATGGATCATAACAAAAGAGAGTTCCGGGAACAGGCCAGGAGAAACACATTCCTATTAACTAGGAAAACAAATAGTGTCTAGCTTAACCAGGGGTAAGGAGCACAGGAAACCGCCCCGTTGTGACAATTGAACTCAATGTTAGTCCCTTTCACACAAACCAAACTCGCTACTTCCACCCAACTTTTGCTGAAATCTGTCGATATCAAACGCTTTCTATCAGTTCTGATCTTCACATTCAGCTGGCGCTGAAAGAAACTGACCAGAACCTGATGAGAATAACGTTTGTATCGCAAGATTCCCTCCATCTGGGACATCCAAATCACCATTCGCGCCACGACTAGCAGCGTCAGAAACACCATTCGTTTCTCTCCAGAATACGAGAGCGATATGTATGCGAGATCGACGAGCACGAGAACATCGGGAGCGATACGAGCCGTCAACTCACCGACAATCCCAGAAAGGCTGCACCTGAGGACAATGGTAGAAGGCTCGTGAAACCGTTTCTTCTAATCCAAGGTCACACCGATGATAGTCGGGCAAATCCACCCAGCCCCATCTGAAGATTCTCTCATGGAGAGATAGCACGTTCCGAATCAATTGCGAGGTAAGCAAAAACTCGGGGTTACTGAGGTAATTCGCCGCTGGCGTCCAAGACCAGAAATAGTGCAACTCGGCCAACAACAAGCCGAACCACCGCGACCCCTCCAGTAATTCACGATACAAGATTTTTCGAGGCCGTGAAAGGTCACTGGACACCGAGGAAAGGCCCTCAAGGTCGCTCGACACTCGCTGTCGGTGTCTCACCAAGCGTGGCATTCTCAGTCCCCATGACAGACGCTAGACACAGAATTCTTTACGGACGTTCTGCTTGCAACCACCCAAGAGGGTGAACAACAAACGCTCGATCGCCTTCCGATGGTCCTTGCAAAGAGGACGTACAGACAAGCCAAAGGATGAGAGGAAAGACGTAAGTGAACTTCTGACCAATTTTTCTCCAGCTGGAGGTCGGGCCCAAATCACACTCCAAAAATGCCGTCCAGCCAAAGGGCCGCGAAAGATCCACCCACTTCCAGGAGCCTAACCGCAAACCGGAAGACCTTTTGCGGTTAATCTTGACCCCGTGACCTTTTTCGCACCATTCAAGCGCCTTCTGTACCACCACAATATCTCTGCAACACTATACGAAAATGGATACGTCACCGGCGTACGCGGAAACCTTGGTCCGAGCTCCACCAGAGACAGCGATTCCAGGTAGGACCGGACTGCTCGCCCCGTCCCTCAGACGGCGAAGGAGAGGCACCAATGCCAAAGCATAAAGTAGGTGCCACAGTAGGCAACCTTGACGAACCGACCGAGACAGCAAAAAAGCGCGCGACAGCTTTCTGTACCGCAGCACTGGGAGAGCGATACAGGAGGCTAATCCACTTGCAGAAATCAGGTTTCAATCCGGCGGCCTGCAGGACACCAGCCAGGTACTGATGATCGACCCTATCAAATGCTTTGGACTGATCCAAATTGATCACCGCGGCCTCATCGTCGTCTTTTACACCCTCTAGGATCGAGCTCGTGCGGATCAGATGCAGATTGCTTTGAATTGTTCGGTCCATCAGAACACAAGTCTGATCGGGTCCCAACAGACTCTCGGCAACTGACTGCAAACGCTCCGTCAGGATCTTGGCCAAAATCTTTAACTCTGTGTTTAGCCTAGTTATGGGCCTGTAATCATCTAATTCCCGCCCGCCATTCTTAACCTTTTTCAACAACGTGACCAAACCTCTGGTGATCCGACTAGGGATGGACCCCTACCGAAACCAGTTGTTGAACACAGCAGTCAAAATCGACACAAAGATGTGCGACAACCTCAAGTACAATTGGTCCTCTGATATGTACATTGGTTTTACTGTTTTGGTAACGAGTATGCTTCCCGCTACCGGTAACAGTTCACTTCCGTTAATATAATCACCATATTTCTCTTTTAGTCCTTTATAATACTTGGGTCCTTTTGGTGGGAGCTTCTCCTTTGTCCACACCGAAGGGACTACTTCAGTGGGGTGACATCAGCAGTTTGAGACTCCGCCATAATGTTGACGTTCCCACGACACCGGTTGGAAACACCGGTTAGAATCAAACACAAAAAGAAGTCACAAAAAAACAATGTACGAACAATAAATACAAAACAGCAAAAGACGTAATCGTACTCACGCTTACTTTAGCGCAAAGAAAATTTCAAGTGAATAATTTGCCAATAAAACCGGCGTAGAGTCTTCAGGAAACAGAAAAATACTGAACAGATTCCAGCTAGACGGTATCTAGCTACTGCCCTACGCAGTCACATGTGGCACAAGGCCGAATTTAATGTGAGATTCCCGAGTACGTAGGCTTGGCCAAAAAAATCCCTGTAGACTCCGCATAAAAGGGATCGGGTCTGTCACTCAGGACGAGACTCTGCACTTCGGAAGAGAGTTCGAGAATTCGGAAGATTCCAGATTGACTCTGTAGTCCGTTGACTTACAGAATTTTACAAGTGTTTTAATGTTTAGAATACCGTATATTTGAAGACCTACTGTTGTAGTTTTGTAAAACAGTTCTAGTCAAACTAATCCCCTGCTTCCTTCGGATCTGAACATATACAAACGATCGACGTTAGCCTTTGGATTAAGCATGCAATGGTAAGTGAGAAGCTTTCTCACTTTGGTGTCCATTCGCTTAAAGTCAGCTATGGTTCAGTCGAGGATTTTGGAACAGTCTTACACCACTGGGATAGCCAAATTGTTTATGACTGATATTCGATTTTATAAATTCGACTCGGTATTTAGCACTAGACATACTAGTATTCTTTTCTTACTTTTTCCTTAATTTGGATATACTGCATTCTATCTCCTTCGCTGACACCTAAGTATCTATAGGTTTCTTCTTGTACCACTTCAGTAATCTGTAACAAAATCTATATCTATTGAATGTTTTTCTGTAATTTTCCATTTCTTGAATGTTACTCTTGCACATTTATCTAGTTCGAAATCCATACATATGTTGTCACTGAAACCTTTTACAACTCATTGTCGTCATTGACGAAGAGTTTGAGGATATCTATATAGAATACCGAATTGAATACTTTCTTGTTTACTTCATATCCATATCGTTATCATTTTTAAGTTCATGCGAAAGGGACTGTAAGACCAGACAAAACAGAAGGGATGACAGAGAGTCTCTTTGAAAGATTTCACGTCGGATATTCACTATCAATGTCTTTACGGTAATCAATCTAATCTGTACAGATATTTCTACCCTTTGCCTACAATCTTCCAGGACCATTTTGTTGATCTTTCCAACTATATGAACCTCTTCGACATCCATTTTGTTCATCAACAAAAGTGAAAGTACACTTCGTCAAGACGGACGTGATCGATTTATATGTGGTGGACAGACATGTTATTGGTCTATAGTTTTTTTGGATGATATATGTTACCAGTTTTTGGTTGGGGATATGTAATACCACCAATGATTCATTCTGGAATTATAATGAGGTTATTAATTAGCAATGATAAAGATTGCACAAGTGTTTTATGGATTGATGACAGATGATAGAGTCAAAATTGGGTACCTTGTCATTCCCTGGAGATTTCCATTTTTGGGATTTTGCTTGTCTTGGTTATATTTTGACATTTATCCACAGGTTTAACCTGCATTCTATCTTGTTCTCGTTTATTCCTTTATGCATTGGGATTATATTTCTTTGAGTTGCTCCAAATATTCTCCAAAATTTTTGCACTTCTTCAATAAATGGTAATATTTACTTCTTTAACAGCTTTTCACATTTCCCTATAAAAAATATCTTGACGTATATTTGGAAAATCTTTTGTCAATAGAACTACAACGTCTTGTTTTCTTCTTTATTTGCAGTTTCTGCTTAAGTTTTTTCTTTATTGGTGGAATTTCATTTACTGCTTTAATTTTATATTTCCGCTTTCTCTTCTTGCTTTTCCTTGTTGAAAATTTTCTTGACATCTCATCTATTATCGATAATTCCCATCTGATTTTCCCAATTCTTCGCTTTAATTTGACCTTTGAAGCTGGTTCTTTTTTGTCTGGTGCTTAATTTTTCTTTGTCTTGGCATTAAGTTTCCTAGTCACTACTAAAACTGTTCCATAGATGACATTATTTAATTCTGTGATGTTTTCCAGTGGTATTAACAGTGCTTGCAATGCAGTGTTATATGTTTTCACAGTATGTTTTTGGACTATGTCATATGAGTTTTTGGGAGCCGGATTTTTTTCTGACATCGGTGCACGAGCTACTCTGCTGATTATTAGAATGATGTACTTTTTCGCTTCAGTGATTTCAACTCTGTTGTTCGCAAGGAATTCTGCCCTAATGTCGTTTGATTCATCTTCAGTGACATAATCTGAACCAGTGCAATTGTTTATGTCGCAGCTAGATTCTTTCATTTTATTTCCTAAGAGATTATTGTTTCGTATCTCGTTTATTTTAGTTTTTGCCTCATCCTCTGTCATATTATTTATTTCTACTCTTACCTCATTATTGTTTGAGTGATCGTAATGTACTTTTCCTTATATTTATTTTTATCTGATCTATTTCTCCATTTGATAGTCTTTTATTTTGCATGATGTCCCTGTGGACACTGGCAAATATGTTTGGGTTGAGATAGCGTCTTATTTCAGTATCTACCGCATCTCTCCATATTTGGTACGCCTGATCAGTGATGCTCTTTTGTAGGTTTTCGAGTGCGGAGAAAAAAGATGTCATGACTTGCTGATACTCTTTGCCACTCCAAATCGTTCTTTCTTTTTATTAATTGATTTGATCACAAGGTACATGGTTAGAGTTAATCCGGTTTTGATGACCAAAAGTGTCATGAAAGAGTTTGTTCCAGTGATAGATTTTTCGGACACAGATTGGTTTCTCTCTGAGGGACGCAGCCGGGTAACAGCCGATCCGGAATAATAATAATAATAATAATAATAATAATAATAATAATAATAATAATTATTATTATTATTATTATTATTATTTGCAAAATTGTTATGCATGAGATAATTTTTGTATTTATTAGTCATACACAGAAATATATCCAACCGCAACAGTCATCTAAAGAATGCCACACTTATTAAAATAGAAAATAACTTACTTAGACGGAAAGTTCTTGAGATTGCCGCTATCGAATCTTGCCAAATTTCGCTCCGTATACTCGTTTCCCAAACCAAGATTGATGATCATAATAATTAAATAATACATGATCATAATAATTAAATAATAAATGATCATAATAATTAAATAATACGATCATAATAATTAAAAGAAAACGGTTAAATAAAAACTATGATTTGAAAGAAATAATTGCATAAGTAATTTATCAAATTAAAATTATAAATAATAATAATAATAAAATTAGTAATAACATTAATTAATTAATTAATAACAACAATAATAATAATAATAATAATATTAATTAATATAGGAATATGCCATATTTTAATATCTTTCCATTCTAATAATGTGACTACAAGACCCACTGAATAAAAGCGCATTAACAAAGAAAATAATTTCATCAGCAAAAATTAAACAAGGCTCAACTCACTACAAAAAACAGAGTTACGACCCTCAAAATAGATTATATCATATTTTCCTCAACATAGGCGACAGATAAAACCTGTTACAGTCCTTGTTTTACTATTATTCTGACCGTAAGCGACAGCAGGTGGTAATCTAATAAACATTTACAAACTTTTGAAAAGTTACATAGGAAAACCGGTTGAGTAAAATGATTTTTCTAAGAACCCACAAGTAAGTAACACAATTTTAATAATTCTCTGCAAACATATATGCATTCTAAATATTACATATAAATATATAAAAACATCAAGTGCTTTTACAAATTTTACTATTAGTTTCTCTCTCACTTTCTGCTTCTCTCTCTCACTATATATATATATATATATATATATATATATATATATATATATATTTTAAATCGAACAGCATTTTATTATTAACAGCAATCTTCGATATTCTTATATATATATATATATATATATATATATATATATATATGTAAAATCTTGTAAGCATTAATTTCAACACTTCTTATTAGTAACTGCATTGTTTCTTTCCAGGTACGAGGGTGGGCTGAAATGTTCATAGGATGACTATGAAGGAGTGATGTTATAGCTGTAAAATCTTGTATGCATTCATTTCAACGCTTCTTATTAATAACTGCATTGTTTCTTTCCAAGTACGAGGGTGGGCTGAAATGTTCATAGGCCGACAAAGAAGGAGTGATACTAGAACTGTGAAACCTTGCATGCATTCATTTCAACTCTTCTTATTAATAGCTGCATTGTTTCTTTCCAGATCCGAGAGTGGGTTGAAAAGTTCATATGCTGACTATGAAGGAGTGATGCTAGAGCTGTGAAACCTTGCAGGAATTCATTTCAACTCTTTTTAATAGCTGAATTTTTTAGGTATGAGCGTAGGCTGAAAAATTCATAGGCTGACTATGAAGGAATGATGCTAGAGATGTAAAATCTTGCATTTTTACTCTTTTTTTTAATTAATAACTTCATTGTTCCTTTTCAGGTAAACCTACATCTGACTGAACAAAGAAGACTGTACACCCTGTTGGTTAAAAATGTTCTCAACAGCAGATGTGACATCATTCTCACGGCGATGCTGGTCCTAGCAATGTGTTTTTCATGTTGGGGCACAGATGATAGTCAAGTCAGGAGAATAGGGAGGATGATCAAACAGTTCAAATCCACAGTCATACACAACAGCCAATGAAATCAAAGGTTTGTAGGCTGGAGATTAGTCCTGATGAAACAAGTCCCCTGCTGTTAATTTTCCTTGGTGTTTGTTCTGGAGTAACATTCGTAACTGCCTCAGATAGTTGACATAGTTCCCTTGATGGAATGACTCTTTTGGAGATATTTTTTTTCATCTAAAAAGACTATCATGCAGGTGAAAGTAATTTGGCCTTCTTTGAAGCGGGGATGTATCTACTGCATGGATTGTCTCTGACTCAAAGTGATGAATCACACACTCATCTTGGGTTAGAAAACGTTGAAGGAAATCAGCTAGATCTGTCTCAAATAATGTCAGATTTTCCGTGATGTACGCTTTTAATCAAGTGTTTGAAGATGAGCAGGAACATCCGAATGCCAAGTTCATGGTGCAGAATATTCTCAACTCTCTCACGATATGTACTAATAGCGTTGGCTATTGGATTTATAGTCAATCCCCTGCCATCCATCATCATGTAGTGAACACGATCAATGTTTTCCGCAATTGTAGCAGTTGCAGATATATCCAAAACTTGCGTCAACTTCAAGACTCTACTTCTCCCTCCTAAATTCATCTATCCACTCTCCACTATCGATAAAGCTGTGGAATCATCTAATGTAGCGACCATATCAGCATGAATATCCTTGGGACTAAACACTTTTTTCTGCTGATACTTGGTAACACCATGATGCCAGATTTTGTCTATTTTCAAGAGAAGCCATTAATAGTTGCATTTCAAATCTTCTTTGAACAGTGATATATCATTTTGCCTGGAAGGAAACAATACTATTATTATTAAGAAGTGTTAAAATAATACAAATAACATTTTACAACTCTAGCATCACTCCTTCATTGTCAGCCTATGAACCTTACAGCCCACCCTCACATATATTTTATTTATATCGAAATTTTGAAATATATATGCAGGTTTAGGTTTATAAGCTTCCAGTTTTACTAAAACCTGCTGCCATCAACCATTCTCTACCGCCGTTTGGCTTTGCTAATGGCGTGAATTTGTTTAAGATGGACCTCAACAACAGGAAGTGACCGATGCACTTGATTTCATGACCATCCTCTGGAGTACATATGAAATGAGACATGCAGAATCTAGTTATCCAGCGTTTAATGCTGAGTTAGGAATTTATATCTATGTCTTGTATATGATTTACTCTCCCGTCGAGTTCGACTTATGAGGTTCCGACGACCACGAACTAATTATCTGGATGCCTATGACGGACATGACTTTTGAGACCGGCTCGAGAATTGTACAAAAGACCACAAACATTTCAGGAGAATATATTGTATCCAAGTGCATCAGGGACACTGTTAGATGTTTTATTTTGCTTTCTCGTTCCATGTAGTCGACTGATGCTTACTTCTTAGTGCAGCTGAATCAATGTTGTACTTCTTTAGCTCCAATGCGACCAGAGCTGTTTTTCTTTCTGGTGCTGAGTTATTGTACTGGAGAGTTTGTACATTTCAACAGCCAAGATGAAGTTGATATTGTTTCGTAGAATTTTTCGCAGTAGCCAGATATGTGTCAAAGCAGATATGGAAATATTTTCATTACTAATATACAGGATATTTAAAATAATATCTGTATATTATAATAACATACATATATCAATAGTTTCATGAATTTTATTTGATTTTGCAAGCGGACATTTTGTATATAAATAAAAATTCTGTATGCTATATGGTACTTCACATTGCACTTGCTTTTCCATTTTCTTCTCTTTTGTTTTGTTTCTGTATTTTCAATTACCACTTTTTCATTGACTGATGTATTCGTTTTCTACAGCTTATCAACCAGATACAGGTCATTTAAAGCCAGAAAAATTATTTAGATTTTAAGATACTTTTTTGAGATGGCAATAATTTAGTGATACAAATTCTACTAATTACCCCATAGGTGTGGAGGTGAATTCATACATTTCCCAAGGGCATTTGCATGTAAAGTGAATATAACTAACCCAACAGTAAGTAGAACTCGGCTCTCCGATTATGCAATACCGAGTATTATCTATTATATCACTCTTACATCCAGGCTTACAGCACCTGGTATTCTCATGCGGCCACCCGTCTAGGTACTGACTTGGCTCGACGTCGCTTAACTTCGTTGTTCGTACGGGGACCGGTTTTTTAACGTGATATGGCCCTAAGATGTCTTTCCTGTATGGGCCCCCACCTCTCTTTGAATCTATGTCTACCATTCCATCATGTCGCAATCTGATGATTCTTTATTCTGCGAACTTGAAGGAATCAAACATTTTTCAAACGGAGTTTCTGTCACATGGTAGTACCACGTATTTTTTCTCTCATTATTGGCTTTATTCTCATAAATTTCTTTGTTTACTTGTCTCTAACTTATTTATTTATACATTTATTTATAAATCTATTTATTATTAAATCACGTATTGTTCAAGATTTTCGTTTTTTTTCTTTCTAATTTTTTCATGTCGTTGTTGTCATTTTCTTTATCTCAAAGTTGGATTTTTTTTCTTCCCGTGTTTTAACTCAGACAAAGAAATATTTCCCTCCATTTTGTTTTTTCGTTGACATCTGACAGTTTTCTTGTCAAGTTTTTTGCTATTCGAATCTTTCCTTCTTCGTCCGTTTCTCTTTTGCGATGCACCAGAAAATTTCTTCATTTTCGTTAATTTTTCATTCATTTTATGGTTGCTTTCCTTTTTTCCTTTCACCCTCTTCTTCGTCACAAAGTTTTCTTTATCTAGTTGCTTCTTTTTTTCGTATTTTTTATTTAGTTGTTTTAATTTTCACTGTTCTTACTATATTACTTCCGTTTAAATTATTTTCATTTCTTTCTCTTTTTTTAACGATTTTTAATTTATTTTGCAATTTTTCTTACTCCTTTTCCATTTATATACCCATGTCTCTTTGTTTTCATCTTTCTCTTTGCATCGTTATTTACGTTTCACATTTTTTTATGACTGTACTTTCTCTTATTCACCCTGCAACTCGCAGCTTCCTACTTTTTGTGACATCACATATTGCATTTGTCCTTATGTTGCGATTCTTTGACAAATACCTGGAAAAGCATATATATATATATATATATATATATATATATATATATATATATATATATATATATATATATATATATATATATATAATATTATATTATATTTTGTAGATGGTAATACCATACGATTCTCTTGCCTATTCTTTGCCCCTAGATTTAACCACATTGATCAGCTAAAATGACATTGTTTCCATGGCAATCGAATCAAAACTATATACCAAGAGAACTGGAAATAAGCAGATAACAATAACATACCAACTCATACAAAAAGACAACAACTATAACAATTATTATATTTTTATACTATCATTATGCATTTTTTGCGGTGTCATTTATTTTTCTTAAGCAATGTCTCTTGTAATAATTATAGCATTAATATTAGCTATATTAATGACTACCCTCTTGATGATGGTGAATTTATATGATAACGATGACAATTATTATGAGACATTTTTATGTTTAAAATTCTTTTTATAGAAGGTATTTATCAATCCAGCCACGGGGATCGAATATGGCACAAGGCCTTTTTAATGTGGGTATCACCGAGCCCGGAGGCCCAGCCAAAAATAAATAACCATCACAACCCGCCGAGCCGGGCCAGTTACGTCAACATCCGCCAACGAAACCCTACCCTTCGGCTGAGCTTCGTCCAGGTTGCTCCCTGCAAGCTGAGATTTCGACAGACAACCGACCCGGCAGCACACAAAGCACAAATACTACACTTTGGTCCTAGCCACCGGGCCGAACGGGTATGCTTTTTTCGGATGGTATTTATCAATCCACCCACAAGGATTCAATGTAGCACAAGGCCTTTTTTAATGTGGGTATCTCCGAGCCCGTATGCTCACGCAAAAATAAATAACCATCTCAACCCACCGAGGGGGGGGGGCAGTTGCGTCAACCTCCCCCAACGAAACACTACCCTTCGGCGTAGCTTCGTCAGGGTTCCTCCCTGCAAGCAGAGAGTTCGACAGACACCCGACCCGGCAGCTCACAAAGCGCAGATACTACACATTGATCCTAGCCACCGGGCCGAGCGGGTATGCTTTTTTCGGATGGTATTTATCAATCCATCAACGGGGATCGAATGTGGCACAAGGCCTTTTTAATGTGAGTATCTCCGAGCCCGTAGGCACAGTCAAAAATAAATAACGATCACAACACGCCGAGGCGGGCCAGTTCCGTCAACCTCCCCCAACGAAACCCTACCCTTCGGCGGAGCTTCGTCAGGGTTCCTCCCTCCCTGCACGCAGAGAGTTCGACAGACACCCGACCCGGCAGCTCACAAAGCACAGATACTACACTTTGATCCTAGCCACCGGGCCGAGCTGGTATGCTTTTTTAGGATGGTATTTATCAATCCACAGACGAGGATTGAATGTGGCACAAGGCCTTTTTAATGTGGGTATCTCCGAGCCCGTAGGCCCAGACAAAAATAAATAACCATCACAACCCTTCGAGGGGGGGCCAGTTCCGTCAAACTCCCCCAACGAAACCCTATCCTTCGGCGGAGCTTCGTCAAGGTACCTCCCTGCAACCAGAAAGTTTGACAGACACCCGACCCGGCAGCTCACAAAGCACAGATACTACACTTTGATCCTAGCCACCGGGCCGAGCGGGTATGCTTTTTTCGGATGGTATTTATCAATCCACTCACAAGGATTCAATGTAGCACAAGGGCTTTTTTAATGTGTGTATCTCCGAGCCCGTAGGCTCAGCCAAAAATAAATAAACATCACAGCCCGCCGAGGCGGGCCAGTTCCGTCAACCTCCCCCAACGAAACACTACCCTTCGGCGGAGCTTCGTCAGGGTTCCTCACTGCACGCAGAGAGTTCGACAGACACCCGACCCGACAGCTCACAAATCACAGATATTACACTTTGATCCTAGCTACCGGGCGAGCGGGTATGCTTTTTTCGGATGGTATTTATCAATCCACTGACGAGGATTGAATCTGGCACAAGGCCTTTTTAATGTGGGTATCTCCGAGCCCGTAGGCCCAGTCAAAAATAAATAACGATCACAACACGCCGAGCCGGGCAAGTTACGTCAACATCCGCCAACGAAACCCTACCCTTCGGCTGAGCTTCGTCCAGGTTCCTCCCTGCAAGCTGAGATTTCGACAGACAACCGACCCGGCAGCACACAAAGCACAAATACTACACTTTGGTCCTAGCCACCGGGCCGAACGGGTATGATTTTTTCGGATGGTATTTATCAATCCACCCACAAGGATTCAATGTAGCACAAGGCCTTTTTTAATGTGGGTATCTCCGAGCCCGTATGCTCACCCAAAAATAAATAACCATCTCAAACCACCGAGGGGGGGGGGCAGTTGCGTCAACCTCCCCCAACGCAACACTACCCTTCGGCGTAGCTTCGTCAGGGTTCCTCCCTGCAAGCAGAGAGTTCGACAGACACCCGACCCGGCAGCTCACAAAGCGCAGATACTACACTTTGATCCTAGCCACCGGGCCGAGCGGGTATGCTTTTTTCGGATGGTATTTATCAATCCATCAACGGGGATCGAATGTGGCACAAGGCCTTTTTAATGTGAGTATCTCCGAGCCCGTAGGCACAGTCAAAAATAAATAACGATCACAACACGCCGAGGCGGGCCAGTTCCGTCAACCTCCCCCAACGAAACCCTACCCTTCGGCGGAGCTTCGTCAGGGTTCCTCCCTCCCTGCACGCAGAGAGTTCGACAGACACCCGACCCGGCAGCTCACGAAGCACAGATACTACACTTTGATCCTAGCCACCGGGCCGAGCTGGTATGCTTTTTTAGGATGGTATTTATCAATCCACAGACGAGGATTGAATGTGGCACAAGGCCTTTTTAATGTGGGTATCTCCGAGCCCGTAGGCCCAGACAAAAATAAATAACCATCACAAACCTTCGAGGGGGGGCCAGTTCCGTCAAACTCCCCCAACGAAACCCTATCCTTCGGCGGAGCTTCGTCAAGGTACCTCCCTGCAACCAGAAAGTTTGACAGACACCCGACCCGGCAGCTCACAAAGCACAGATACTACACTTTGATCCTAGCCACCGGGCCGAGCGGGTATGCTTTTTTCGGATGGTATTTATCAATCCACTCACAAGGATTCAATGTAGCACAAGGCCTTTTTTAATGTGTGTATCTCCGAGCCCGTAGGCTCAGCCAAAAATAAATAAACATCACAGCCCGCCGAGGCGGGCCAGTTCCGTCAACCTCCCCCAACGAAACACTACCCTTCGGCGGAGCTTCGTCAGGGTTCCTCACTGCACGCAGAGAGTTCGACAGACACCCGACCCGACAGCTCACAAATCACAGATATTACACTTTGATCCTAGCTACCGGGCGAGCGGGTATGCTTTTTTCGGATGGTATTTATCAATCCACTGACGAGGATTGAATCTGGCACAAGGCCTTTTTAATGTGGGTATCTCCGAGCCCGTAGGCCCAGTCAAAAATAAATAACGATCACAACACGCCGAGCCGGGCCAGTTACGTCAACATCCGCCAACGAAACCCTACCCTTCGGCTGAGCTTCGTCCAGGTTGCTCCCTGCAAGCTGAGATTTCGACAGACAACCGACCCGGCAGCACACAAAGCACAAATACTACACTTTGGTCCTAGCCACCGGGCCGAACGGGTATGCTTTTTTCGGATGGTATTTATCAATCCACCCACAAGGATTCAATGTAGCACAAGGACTTTTTTAATGTGGGTATCTCCGAGCCCGTATGCTCACCCAAAAATAAATAACCATCTCAACCCACCGAGGGGGGGGGGGGCAGTTCCGTCAACCTCCCCCAACGAAACACTACCCTTCGGCGTAGCTTCGTCAGGGTTCCTCCCTGCAAGCAGAGAGTTCGACAGACACCCGACACGGCAGCTCACAAAGCGCAGATACTACACATTGATCCTAGCCACCGGGCCGAGCGGGTATTCTTTTTATGGATGGTATTTATCAATCCATCAACGGGGATCGAATGTGGCACAAGGCCTTTTTAATGTGGGTATCTCCGAGCCCGTAGGCACAGTCAAAAATAAATAACGATCACAACACGCCGAGGCGGGCCAGTTCCGTCAACCTCCCCCAACGAAACCCTACCCTTCGGCTGAGCTTCGTCCGGGTTCCTCCCTGCAAGCTGAAATTTCGACAGACAACCGACCTGGCAGCTCACAAAGCACAGATACTACACTTTGATCCTAGCCACCGGGCGAGCGGGTATGCTTTTTTCGGATGGTATTTATCAATCCACCGACGAGGATTGAATGTGGCACAAGGCCTTTTTAATGTGGGTATCTCCGAGCCCGTAGGCCCAGACAAAAATAAATAACCATCACAACCCCCAGACGGGGGCCAGTTCCGTCAACCTCCCCCAACGAAACCCTACCCTTCGGCGGAGCTTCGTCAGGGTTCCTCCCTGCACGCAGAGAGTTCGACAGACATCCGACCCGGCAGCTCACAAAGCACAGATACTACACTTTGAACCTAGCCACCGGGCCGAGCGGGTATGCTTTTTTCGGATGGTATTTATCAATCCACCCACAAGGATTCAATGTAGCACAAGGCCTTTTTTAATGTGGGTATCTCCGAGCCCGTATGCTCACGCAAAAATAAATAACCATCTCAACCCACCGAGGGGGGGGGGCAGTTGCGTCAACCTCCCAAAACGAAACACTACCCTTCGGCGTAGCTTCGTCAGGGTTCCTCCCTGCAAGCAGAGAGTTCGACAGACACCCGACCCGGCAGCTCACAAAGCACAGATACTACACTTTGATCCTAGCCACCGGGGCGAGCGGGTATGGTTTTTTGGATGGTATTTATCAATGCACCCACGAGGATTGAATGTGGCACAAGGCTTTTTTTATGTGGGTATCTCCGAGCCCGTAAGCTCAGCCAAAAATAAATAAACATCACAGCCCGCCGAGGCGGGCCAGTTCCGTCAACCTCCCCCAACGAAACACTACACTTCGGCGGAGCTTCGTCAGGGTTCCTCACTGTACGCAGAGAGTTCGACAGACACCCGACCCGACAGCTCACAAATCACAGATATTACACTTTGATCCTAGCTACCGGGCGAGCGGGTATGCTTTTTTCGGATGGTATTTATCAATCCACTGACGAGGATTGAATCTGGCACAAGGCCTTTTTAATGTGGGTATCTCCGAGCCCGTAGGCCCAGTCAAAAATAAATAACGATCACAACACGCCGAGCCGGGCAAGTTACGTCAACATCCGCCAACGAAACCCTACCCTTCGGCTGAGCTTCGTCCAGGTTCCTCCCTGCAAGCTGAGATTTCGACAGACAACCGACCCGGCAGCACACAAAGCACAAATACTACACTTTGGTCCTAGCCACCGGGCCGAACGGGTATGATTTTTTCGGATGGTATTTATCAATCCACCCATAAGGATTCAATGTAGCACAAGGCCTTTTTTAATGTGGGTATCTCCGAGCCCGTATGCTCACCCAAAAATAAATAACCATCTCAACCCACCGAGGGGGGGGGGCAGTTGCGTCAACCTCCCCCAACGAAACACTACCCTTCGGCGTAGCTTCGTCAGGGTTCCTCCCTGCAAGCAGAGAGTTCGACAGACACCCGACCCGGCAGCTCACAAAGCGCAGATACTACACTTTGATCCTAGCCACCGGGCCGAGCGGGTATGCTTTTTTCGGATGGTATTTATCAATCCATCAACGGGGATCGAATGTGGCACAAGGCCTTTTTAATGTGGGTATCTCCGAGCCCGTAGGCACAGTCAAAAATAAATAACGATCACAACACGCCGAGGCGGGCCAGTTCCGTCAACCTCCCCCAACGAAACCCTACCCTTCGGCGGAGATTCGTCAGGGTTCCTCCCTGCACGCAGAGAGTTCGACAGACACCCGACCCGGCAGCTCACAAAGCACAGATACTACACTTTGATCCTAGCCACCGGGCCGAGCTGGTATGCTTTTTTAGGATGGTATTTATCAATCCACAGACGAGGATTGAATGTGGCACAAGGCCTTTTTAATGTGGGTATCTCCGAGCCCGTAGGCTCAGCCCAAAATAAATAACCGTCTCAACAGCCCCGAGGGGGGCCAGTTCCGTCAACCTCCCCCAACGAAACACTACCCTTCGGCGGAGCTTCGTCAGGGTTCCTCACTGCACGCAGAGAGTTCGACAGACACCCGACCCGACAGCTCACAAATCACAGATATTACACTTTGATCCTAGCTACCGGGCGAGCGGGTATGCTTTTTTCGGATGGTATTTATCAATCCACTGACGAGGATTGAATCTGGCACAAGGCCTTTTTAATGTGGGTATCTCCGAGCCCGTAGGCCCAGTCAAAAATAAATAACGATCACAACACGCCGAGCCGGGCCAGTTACGTCAACATCCGCCAACGAAACCCTACCCTTCGGCTGAGCTTCGTCCAGGTTGCTCCCTGCAAGCTGAGATTTCGACAGACAACCGACCCGGCAGCACACAAAGCACAAATACTACACTTTGGTCCTAGCCACCGGGCCGAACGGGTATGCTTTTTTCGGATGGTATTTATCAATCCACCCACAAGGATTCAATGTAGCACAAGGCCTTTTTTAATGTGGGTAGCTCCGAGCCCGTATGCTCACCCAAAAATAAATAACCATCTCAACCCACCGAGGGGGGGGGGGCAGTTCCGTCAACCTCCCCCAACGAAACACTACCCTTCGGCGTAGCTTCGTCAGGGTTCCTCCCTGCAAGCAGAGAGTTCGACAGACACCCGACACGGCAGCTCACAAAGCGCAGATACTACACATTGATCCTAGCCACCGGGCCGAGCGGGTATTCTTTTTATGGATGGTATTTATCAATCCATCAACGGGGATCGAATGTGGCACAAGGCCTTTTTAATGTGGGTATCTCCGAGCCCGTAGGCACAGTCAAAAATAAATAACGATCACAACACGCCGAGGCGGGCCAGTTCCGTCAACCTCCCCCAACGAAACCCTACCCTTCGGCTGAGCTTCGTCCGGGTTCCTCCCTGCAAGCTGAAATTTCGACAGACAACCGACCTGGCAGCTCACAAAGCACAGATACTACACTTTGATCCTAGCCACCGGGCGAGCGGGTATGCTTTTTTCGGATGGTATTTATCAATCCACCGACGAGGATTGAATGTGGCACAAGGCCTTTTTAATGTGGGTATCTCCGAGCCCGTAGGCCCAGACAAAAATAAATAACCATCACAACCCCCAGACGGGGGCCAGTTCCGTCAACCTCCCCCAACGAAACCCTACCCTTCGGCGGAGCTTCGTCAGGGTTCCTCCCTGCACGCAGAGAGTTCGACAGACATCCGACCCGGCAGCTCACAAAGCACAGATACTACACTTTGAACCTAGCCACCGGGCCGAGCGGGTATGCTTTTTTCGGATGGTATTTATCAATCCACCCACAAGGATTCAATGTAGCACAAGGCCTTTTTTAATGTGGGTATCTCCGAGCCCGTATGCTCACCCAAAAATAAATAACCATCTCAACCCACCGAGGGGGGGGGGCAGTTGCGTAAACCTCCCAAAACGAAACACTACCCTTCGGCGTAGCTTCGTCAGGGTTCCTCCCTGCAAGCAGAGAGTTCGACAGACACCCGACCCGGCAGCTCACAAAGCACAGATACTACACTTTGATCCTAGCCACCGGGGCGAGCGGGTATGGTTTTTTGGATGGTATTTATCAATGCACCCACGAGGATTGAATGTGGCACAAGGCCTTTTTTTATGTGGGTATCTCCGAGCCCGTAAGCTCAGCCAAAAATAAATAACCATCTCAACCCACCGAGGGGGGCCAGTTCCGTCAACCTCCCCCAACGAAACCCTACCCTTCGGCGTAGCTTCGTCAGGTTCCTCCCTGAACGCAGAGAGTTCGACAGACACCAGACCAGGCAGCTCACAAAGCACAGATACTACACTTTGATCCTAGACACCGGGCCGTAAAGGTATGCTTTTTTCGGATGGTATTTATCAATCCACCTACAAGGATTCAATGTGGCACAAAGCCTTTTTTTATGTGGGTATCTCCGAGCCCGTAAGCTCAGCCAAAAATAAATAACCATCTCAACACGCCGAGGCGGGCCAGTTCCGTCAACCTCCCCCAACGAAACCCTACCGTTCGGCGGAGCTTCGTCAGGGTTCCTCCCTGCACGCAGAGAGTTCGACAGACACCCGCCCCGGCAGCTCACAAAGCACAGATACTACACTTTGATCCTAGCCACCGGGCCGAGCGGGTATGCTTTTTTCGGATGGTATTTATCAATCCACTCACAAGGATTCAATGTAGCACAAGGCCTTTTTTAATGTGTGTATCTCCGAGCCCGTAGGCTCAGCCAAAAATAAATAAACATCACAGCCCGCCGAGGCGGGACAGTTCCGTCAACCTCCCCCAACGAAACCCTACCCTTCGACGGAGCTTCAGTCAGGGTTCATCTCTGCAAGCAGAGAGTTCGACAGACAGTCGACCCGGCAGCTCAGAAAACACAGATACTACACTTTGATCCTAGCTACCGAGCGAGCGGGTATGCTTTTTTCGGATGGTATTTATCAATCCACCGACGAGGATTGAATGTGGCACAAGGCCTTTTTAATGTGGGTATCTCCGAGCCCGTAGGCTCAGCCCAAAATAAATAACCGTCTCAACAGCCCCGAGGGGGGCCAGTTCCGTCAACCTCCCCCAACGAAACACTACCCTTCGGCGGAGCTTCGTCAGGGTTCCTCACTGCACGCAGAGAGTTCGACAGACACCCGACCCGACAGCTCACAAATCACAGATATTAAACTTTGATCCTAGCTACCGGGCGAGCGGGTATGCTTTTTTCGGATGGTATTTATCAATCCACTGACGAGGATTCAATCTGGCACAAGGCCTTTTTAATGTGGGTATCTCCGAGCCCGTAGGCCCAGTCAAAAATAAATAACGATCACAACACGCCGAGCCGGGCCAGTTACGTCAACATCCGCCAACGAAACCCTACCCTTCGGCTGAGCTTCGTCCAGGTTCCTCCCTGCAAGCTGAGATTTCGACAGACAACCGACCCGGCAGCACACAAAGCACAAATACTACACTTTGGTCCTAGCCACCGGGCCGAACGGGTATTCTTTTTATGGATGGTATTTATTAATCCACCCACAAGGATTCAATGTAGCACAAGGCCTTTTTTAATGTGGGTATCTCCGAGCCCGTATGCTCACCCAAAAATAAATAACCATCTCAACCCACCGAGGGGGGGGGGCAGTTCCGTCAACCTCCCCCAACGAAACACTACCCTTCGGCGTAGCTTCGTCAGGGTTCCTCCCTGCAAGCAGAGAGTTCGACAGACACCCGACACGGCAGCTCACAAAGCGCAGATACTACACATTGATCCTAGCCACCGGGCCGAGCGGGTATTCTTTTTATGGATGGTATTTATCAATCCATCAACGGGGATCGAATGTGGCACAAGGCCTTTTTAATGTGGGTATCTCCGAGCCCGTAGGCACAGTCAAAAATAAATAACGATCACAACACGCCGAGGCGGGCCAGTTCCGTCAACCTCCCCCAACGAAACCCTACCCTTCGGCTGAGCTTCGTCCGGGTTCCTCCCTGCAAGCTGAAATTTCGACAGACAACCGACCTGGCAGCTCACAAAGCACAGATACTACACTTTGATCCTAGCCACCGGGCGAGCGGGTATGCTTTTTTCGGATGGTATTTATCAATCCACCGACGAGGATTGAATGTGGCACAAGGCCTTTTTAATGTGGGTATCTCCGAGCCCGTAGGCCCAGACAAAAATAAATAACCATCACAACCCCCAGACGGGGGCCAGTTCCGTCAACCTCCCCCAACGAAACCCTACCCTTCGGCGGAGCTTCGTCAGGGTTCCTCCCTGCACGCAGAGAGTTCGACAGACATCCGACCCGGCAGCTCACAAAGCACAGATACTACACTTTGAACCTAGCCACCGGGCCGAGCGGGTATGCTTTTTTCGGATGGTATTTATCAATCCACCCACAAGGATTCAATGTAGCACAAGGCCTTTTTTAATGTGGGTATCTCCGAGCCCGTATGCTCACCCAAAAATAAATAACCATCTCAACCCTCCGAGGGGGGGGGGCAGTTGCGTAAACCTCCCAAAACGAAACACTACCCTTCGGCGTAGCTCGATCAGGGTTCCTCCCTGCAAGCAGAGAGTTCGACAGACACCCGACCCGGCAGCTCACAAAGCACAGATACTACACTTTGATCCTAGCCACCGGGGCGAGCGGGTATGGTTTTTTGTATGGTATTTATCAATGCACCCACGAGGATTGAATGTGGCACAAGGCCTTTTTTTATGTGGGTATCTCCGAGCCCGTAAGCTCAGCCAAAAATAAATAACCATCTCAACCCACC
>OZ010616.1:61863061-61868061 GCA_963932145.1 Acanthosepion lycidas | reverse complement strand
TAACATCAAGAAGAAACTGTTGAAATTTCCCAAGCACATAATAAGGAAAGAGGGCATGGAAAATTTGATACTCACAGGACAGATTGAAGGTAAGACAGACAGGGGAAAGTAACGCGTGACCTATCTAGCCAGCCTGAGTGAATGGATGGCGGATCAGGGCAGGGAGAGATATCAAAAAGACAAAGAGCTACAAAGGACAGGGAAGTGTGGAGAGTTATGATCATCTACGTCCTGAAGGAACAACACACATAGAAGCAGTGGAACAAAATGGTACATATGTGATTGAATAAATCTGAATATTGTCTATGAAATTTACTTGTAAATCACTACAAACTTTTGTTCAAACTCAATACTATAGTGATGAACTTATCGTTAGCAACAACAACGACACAAATTATATTTTTGCAACTTCTATAACAAATACTGAGAATACAGAAAGACCGGACAATCCTAAAGGAACTGAATTAAAGAAAAGAGTAGATACAGTAGTAATAACTATAAGACGAATAAAATGAAAATGAATAAGTTGAATATATTATGTCACTATCTTAATAAGCAGTTTGTGTACTTACCTGTCTACTTTGGGCACTTTGACGCGGTGTTATGGTTAGAAAGCTTGTATCACTTGATCAATTACGACTGAGTTCTGATTTCTGGGTGCTTCTTACATATGGCCTTAGTAAGTTACTGGGGCGCTTCGGCGTGATGTAATGATTAGAGAACTTGTCTCGCTAAATTAAATACACCCACCTTGTGTACACCTTGTGTCACGTTCGGTAGCGGCGTGGATGTACTGAAAAATAAGATTATGACAACTTTTTAAATCGGTATTATCCCATGCAAGGCAGTAAAGCCACTAAGGCACAAGGAGTTACAGGTTGTGGAAGATTTAGGAACAGAAACATTAATAATGAGCGGGAATAGAAAACAGTAATCAGGAGGACAGTAAATATCGATTGACATTGAATTTAACTGGCTGAAGATTAAAGCCGGCTGGAAATCATGGAGCTAAAAGGGAGTTTGACAAATGAGAAGTGCGAGAGAAGAAACTGTTAGCATAGAACTTACGGTTACATCTCGCCAGTTAAACTATAAATTGATGAGATCTCGACGCCAGTCTAGTACTGTTTTAAAAGTCTAGGTACCATAACGAAGAGCTCACCCGAATAGTTACCATAAAAGTATTTACAGAAAAGACACATCAACCTTAAGGCGGTGGGAAAGTGAGTGGAGCCGAGTCGCCAGATCGGGACCAGTAATGTTGCTGAATCTTCTTTGAGTTTTATCAAGTTGCTCAAAGTAAATAGCAATGGTACTGGACAATATGTGGAAGGAATATTCTAATATAACATTTCAGTACTCCTTTCTTTGTTTCTCTTGCTTAAAGTCTCTTCTTCATCTGTGAGGAGATTGTCCAGCATTTACTGCCATAGAGGAGGACCTATATTAGATAACAGTTCAGTACTCTTTTCTTTGTTTCTGTTGTTTCAAGTCTCTTCTTCATGTGTGAGATTGTCCGGCATTCACTACCATATAGGAGGACTGATATTACATAGCAGTTCAATTCTAAGAAGAATTGGTGACTACAATCTTAGCAATGTAAGATATACAGATAACACAGTATTCATAGCAGATACAAAAAGTAAACTACAGGCATTTATACGGCAAAACGGAAAGGAAAGTGGGAAGAAAGGACTAAGAATCAATTGTAAGAAAACAGAATGTAGAATTTCCACTAAGGCCAAACTCGAGATGCGAACCGCGAATTTTAAATACCAAACACATGCAAGTAAATAAAACATAAAATATCTAGAAAGTGTTTTTTAATAGAAATTTGACACCGAAATCTACAAGCTCAATGGTGAAATATATTCATCAAATGTTACACAAAAGTAATAAGAAATAAAAATTTCATTAGGAACAAAGAAAATAGTACTGAACTGAAATATATATGTTACATTGGTGCGGTTATACATACGCCCGAATAAGGGATGCTCGGAATTTCAGAATTTTTTTGTATATAATCGAACTGATTTTATTTAGAATCTTTTTCACTTTCTTTTCATCACATTGTTATTAGATTTACATACAATAAGACATGTATGAGTTACTTTATTTTAGCCTAATTTAATCATCATCGACCAGGAAAGGTTCGTAGGAAAATTTAAAATTTGTTCCAAAAACATCCAAGTTTATTTATGGTTTAAACTGTCTGAATTCTAATAATATTAAACCTTCTTAAAACTGATATATTAACATAGAATTCTTTAAACTGTATTATTATCTACCTCATCAGGTTTGATATAGATGCCATGCATTGTGTCTAATCCGTTCAGAAACATCTAACGTATCACCTATATACAAACATTTTCTCAGATAAATAAATGAAAATGGTTTCAAGTGAATAAAGGTGTTAAAAAAGAAAATACTTCATGAAAGCCGATCGACTGGTACTACAGAACCCCAAAGAGTATTATCAAATACCAAAACCATATTATTTTATAGACTTCCAAGAGCAAAAATAACAAATATAAGCGGCACATAGAAGAGAATGGTATAATCAAGATGCTGATTTTTCCACATAAACTTAAAAACAAAGAGCTGGAACATCAACACTAGAAAGGGAGATAACAGTGAACTTTAGGATCTCTTTTCCCTGACATACCGTTTTAAGAAAAAACGTTTTTAATTTATATGTTCGGTCAACAAATATCGAATGTTACCTTCATGGAAACGGCTAATATTTCTATTATCGTTACCATACTTCTTCTACGTGCCATGTTAATTCCGAACGTGGGTGATCATGGTTCTTCACAAATTCCTGACCATTTCAGCGCTTAGCAATTTTATCTTTTTACTATTTCAACTAATGCTTGATATGCCAACCGTTTACACGAGTAGGTTATTTATTGCTTTCCTCTGTACCTCTTGCCTTCCACATGTCTTGTGAGTGTTAGATTTCCAAGCCCTTTCAACATTATGTAACTTAGAAATTTCAATTGTCGTTTCTGATTCTATATATAAGTGTCCTTTTTCCCATTTTCTCTAAAACTTGGGCTTTACTAAACTGTTCAGTTCATTGCATTCTCAGCATCCTGCTGTAGAACCACATTTCTGTTACCTCAAGTCCTTCCTTCATCTGCGAGGAGATTGTTCATCATTCACTGCCATATAGGAGAACTGATATTACATAACAGTTTAGTACTCTTTCCTTTGTTTCTCTTGCTTCAAGTCTCTTCTTCATCTGTAAGGAGATTGTCCAGTATTCATTGCCATATAGGGGGACTGATATTACATAACATGTCAGTACTCTTTTCTTTGTTTCTCTTGCTTAAAGTTCCTTCTTCATCTGTAAGGAGATTGTCCGTCATTCACTGCCATATAGGAGGACTGATATTACATAACAGTTTAGTACTCTTTCCTTTGTTTCTCTTGCTTCAAGTCTCTTCTTCGTCTGTGAGGAGATTGTCCAGCATTCACTGCCATATAGGAGGACTGATATTACATAACAGTTAAGTACTCTTTTCTTTGTTTCTATTGCTTCAAGTCTCTTCTTCATCTGTGAGGAGATTGTCCAGCATTCACTGCCATATAGGAGGACTGATATTACATCGCAGTTCAGTACACTTTTCTTTGTTTCTCTTGCTTCAAGTGTATTCTTCATGCGTGAGGAGATTGTCCAGCATTCACTGCCATATAGGGGGACTGATATTACGCAAGAGTTCGGTACTCTTTTCTTTGTTTCTCTTACTCCAAGTCTCTTCTTCATGTGTGAGGAAATTGTCCAGCATTCACTGCCATATAAGGGGACTGATATTACGCAACAGTTCAGTACTCTTTTCTTTGTTTCTATTGCTTCAAGTCTCCTCTTCATGTGTGAGGAGATTGTCCAGCATTCACTGCCATATCGTAGAACCGATATTACATAACGGACCAGACTCTTTGCTGTTCCTTAATATATTGCTTAGCTTTTCGAAGGCATCATTCGCTATTCTAATGCATCCTCGGATTTCGGTATCACTTTTTTCCCCTTTTATAATACGCCGCCTAAATATTGAAATGTTTGTACTTGCTTGATTTTCGTGCCTCCAATTTAGTAGTTCGTACCAATTAATGTTCCTTTTGCTAATAACCATTTATTTATTATATCTTCTTACAATTGATGAATGTTTGCATTTTGCTTTTAGTGTCTACTCTCAACTCTTTGGTCATTCTGCAAATTTTATATTGTTAATATTTTGGCCACCAACAACGAATCATATTAGTACTTCTAATTTTTTCAGAATCGCCTTAATCAACAAAATTATTGTTACCAGTATGGAAGACATGAACGTAAATTTTTTTGTTTGACTTCTACATTGTAGCATCAAACATCATATACAAACCAAGCGTATTACTAATAGTACAACAGAATTAAATCTCTTTATTTCTAATAGATTAGCGTTAGGTATTCATTGGCATACCAAAGATTTGAACCTGTCATAGAAACAACTACATTATCTCTGCCATTATAATTACTAGTGGGAGCCAATTAAAGAATTCACGTTAATTAATTAGTTGAAGCATCAAAGGCAGTGAGGTTTTAAAGGTAATCCAAGTACAAGAGTCATCCGAGAATGCAGGTATCTGGAAGAAATCAGCGACATGAAAGAAAGAATGAAACCGAAGATAAAACATTATTTTTTTTCTTTTTCTTCAAATTAAGATAGGTTTTCCTGCCTTTTTCACACTAATCCAATAACCAAGCCGAACAGCATAATGGCGTCTGTTACTCAATAATCTTATTTTCAACGACATTTTCACAAAATTAATGAAGGTCGCTTTTATGATAGATAAAAAGGAATTAAGAGACCTTATTATAGCTTTACAAATCCTTTATATTTATTTTTTTAAAGATGAAAATTTCATGGATTTTTCCTTTGTACTGCTTTTATTTATTTAATGATTACATTACCGTTTCTTTGGAAACGTACTAAGAAACAAATAAAAAGGCTAAGATA
>OZ010616.1:61840561-61858061 GCA_963932145.1 Acanthosepion lycidas | reverse complement strand
AAAAAATTGATTGTTAGATATATAGATAGATACGAACAGAGATAGATAGACAGACAGACAGACAGACAGATAGATAGATAGATAGATAGATAGATAGAAAGGTAGATAGATAGATAGATAGATAGATAGGAAGTGAGATGGGTAGATGAACAATTATAGATAGATAGATAGATAGATATATTGGTACTTAGATAGATAGATAGAAAGATAGATAGATATATATATTGGTACTTAGATAGATAGATAGATAGATAGATAGATAGATAAAGGAAGATAAATATCCTTGCAATTTTCCCACAGTAATTGGAAATAAATCATACGGAATGGATAAATATTTTGAATTATAAAGATTTAGCGATAAGTGGTAACTTTTGACAAGAATAAATACGCTCCCTATCAACGCTTTCCATGTCTGCCAACTTTGTAAAATCTAATCAGAGAAATTTAAAGCAAGAAACAGTTTTTATATTACATATAAGGAAATGGTTAATTTACCAGAACTTATATATTTTGACGATTGCATAAAATACTGTATGTCTCTAAATAGTCGAATTCCGTGATACACCTTATCTCTATAAGTAAATGTAAACTGTTATATACGAAAATTTCTAGTAAATACTAAGTACTAATCTAACTGTCTGAAAGATATTGCTTTTTCAGATTTATCAAGTTTATTTTCCACACAAGTTATGTAAGGTCAATTAAAGATATATTTAGATATTGTTTATTATTTTAATTGTATTGTATATATCATTTTGTAACTTAAAAAATATCTATGAAGTTTTTTTAAATTTCAATATGAGTTGACATTTTGAGATTAGCTCAGTAGTAATGGCTAACTAGATTTACTCACTAATTCATTAGCTCACACTGAAATGCACTTATTTACGAAGCTTTGATTAGTTTGGCACAAGGTGACATGTACTGTGCTTCCAGTGAGATTTGAACTCATTATTTGGGTGTAATGATCAACCAAATTCTCAGTATCTATTTCTGAAATGCACATATTTACGAGGGTCCAGGACGACTCATCACCGCCAACTCAACACTGCCGACTCAACACCGCCAACTCAACACTGCCGACTCATTACAACCAACTCAAGGCTGCTGACTCATCACTGTTAACTCGATGCAGCCGACTCATCAAAACTAAGTCAATACTACCGACTCATCACCACCAACTCATCGCTCCCGATTCATCACCGCCATCTCAACACAGCCGACCCAACACCACAAATTCAATGCTGTCGACTCATCACTACCGACTCAATGCTTCCGACTCAACGCCAGCACTTCAATGCTGCCAACTCACCACCGCCAACTCAACGCTGCCGACTCAATAACACCAATTCAATGCTGCCAAATCCTCACTGCTAATTTAATGCTGCCAACTGAACACCGCCAGCTCAACACTACTGACTCTTCATAGCCAACTCAACGCAGTTGATTCATCCCTGCCAGCTCAACACTATCAACTCATCACTGTCAACTCAAGGCTGCTAACTCAATGCCACCAATTCAATGTTGCCGATTCAACACCGCCATTTGAATGCTGCAGACTCATCTATGCCAACTAAATGCTCCTGACTCATCACTTTATTTACTCCTAGCAGAACACGAGTTATGTAAAAGAGGCATTTACGGGTGCATGGATCAAATAATTATCAATAAAACAATATTGGAAGCAGTGAAAAGCAAGGGAAAGAAATTTATCGATGGAATGGATCGACTACAGAAAGGAGTTCGACAATGTACCGCACTCATGGTTAGAGAATCATCTATTCTTTACTGATGATCTTAAAATGTTTGCCAAGTATGACAACCAGCAGAAAAATCTACTCACCATTTTCAAAACCTTCAGCGAAAGCACTAGGATGGATTTTGGAATCGACAAATGTGCCAAAGCTATTTTCAACGCTAAACAAATGAAAACTATAGATTTAGACCTGGAGATCAACAATAATATTAAGCAACTATACCAAGATGGTACATACAGATACTTAAGAATTAATGAAAGAGACGAAATACATACATTCAATTATGAAGAAATGATCCGAATAGAATATTATAGGAGAGTGCATTTGATACTAGAAATCAGACATAAAGGGACTATTAGAATTAAATCTGTCAACTCATTAGCTATATCCGCAGCAATATACAGCTTCAACATTATAGAAGTTGAATGGCATTAAAAGATTAGACGTCAAGACCTGAAAATGTCCAAATGAGGATACACCACCCGAAACCAGATATTGGAAGGCTGTATGTACCAAGAACTTTAGGAGGTTGAGGTTTAATCCAACTTGAACTAACTCTAAAAACTTCAACAATCGAATTGGAAGCATACTTAACAAAAACCACTGACCTTCTCTTACAAATAGTAAAATATGAATTCCACTCATCAATAAAGAAACTGCTCTTTTCAAGATACAGCTTAATATGCCTGAAATCCTACCAACAAAAAATGACGCGAATATAATCTACGCCAAGCGGGTAAAACATAAAACATAATGCAAAACAATTTGGGTAAACGAAATTACAAAAGAAAACTGAGAGGACAAGGGCGTTGCATGGCAAATACATAAAAAGAACAAAAGAAGCAGATGTGAACCACAGAAAAGACCTCAGGGGCCGAGGAGCACCAGGTTGAAAGCAGAGACAGAAGGCCTATTTATTGCAGCTAATGACCAAAGCCTCGCAACCAGATCCTGTCACATAACCAAGGATGGAACTAAACCGAAATGCAGGATCTGCGGAAAGTATGATGAAACTATCAACTATATATCAAGATGTCCGGAAGTAGTAAAAAATGAATATACCCACAGACAGTAAAAGGTAGCGACATATATGCACTGGAAGATATGCAAGAAGCACAAAATCGAAACCACTGAGAGATGGTATGAGCACCAACCAGACACATTTACCCAAAATAATGATGTAACATGCCAATTTAAACTGATAGGGAAATATAAGCCAAAAGATCTGATGTTATAAAGACAAGAAATTCAGGAAGTGTATACTTATTGATATAGAACTACCATCTAAGAGAAACCGCTCCATAAAATGTATCGAGAAATTGTCCAGATGCAAAGGATGAGACTGTACCAATAGTAATCGGAGCTCTGGGACTCGTGAGAAAAAGGAATGGACAATTTTACTAACAGTGTCACAGGTAAGATCGTTCTACTTGTAACAACCCATATACCAAGGTCAGTACTGTCAATTAATTGACATTTCTCCTGTAGGGCCTAAGTACCATAGTTTGGACCCGGTTCTACAGGTTACAAAGCTTGAAATATAATATACACAAATACTACTACAACTATTACTACTATTACTACTACTACTACTGCTAATAATAATAATAATGATATCAAGTTGCAGTCATCCAAAAATCGTGTCTTTTTGAGGAAAGTGTTGTCTGTCTGAGGTCCTCGTTGAGACTTGACAGATAAATTAATATTCCCGGTGTGTTAAAAATTACAATTGGTAACCAAAAAATGTCATAGTAGTAACAACAACAACAGCAACAATAATAATTTTAAACAGAAATTGCAATTAAATGCACACAGAACAAGATATGAAAATATTTGTAGGTTCTCTCGACAAAATCAGATATTACAAATGAACCTCATGAAGATTTACAAGGGAATTGTAAAAGCAGTTATAGAAGTTATAAAAAAGCCACCATTTATTAAACAAGTGCAAAGATTTTGGGAGAATATTTGGAACAACCGAAAGCATCTAATCCTAATGCAGAGTGGATCAAACGAGAACAAGAAAGAATTCAGGTTAAACTTGTGAAAGAATGGAAAAGATAACCAAAGCTCTAAAAGAATCCCCAAAATGGAAATGTCTAGGAAATGATAAGATATCCAACATTTAGCTCTATCATTTGTCATTAATCTATAAAACCCCTGCGCAAAATCTATCATTGCTAATTAATAATTCCAAGGAAATTCCAGTATGGATCACAGAATGTATTATATATTTCCTACCAAAAACGCATGAAACAGATGATCCAAAGACTTATAGCATAATATCATGTCAGTCCACCACATATAAAATTGATCACTTCTGCCCTGACGAACTGTACTTTCTCTTTTATCGATGAAAACAATATCCTTCCCCCCCTGGTGTAGAAAGGATGTCGATGAAGTTCATGTAGTTGTGAAGATCAACTACTAATAAATAAAATCATCCTGGAAGATTGCAGGAAAAAAAAAGTAGAAATCTCAGAACAAGTCGTATAGATTACCGTAAAGCCCTTGATAGTGTGCCACACACTTGGATCATTAAAACTTTGGAAATGTAGAAAGTCTCTTCGGTGACAGTAAAGTTCCTTAAATATACCACGGAACTGTGGAAAACATCATTATATCTAAATCCCACCAAAGACTGCCACTTCCAATCTTTCAAGGAGACTCCCTGTCGCTCCTTCCGTTCTACCTGTACATAATGTCACTCGCATGAACAAAACAGTAATAGATGTGGATACAAAATAAAAAAGTGTTTCATCATACATAGTTATCAAACTGTTTGCCAAAAACGATAATGAATTAAAGGGTATCCTCAATAGTGTAAACTATTTCAGTGAGGACATCGGCATTGATTTCGGATTAGATAAATTTGCAAAAGTAACGTTCAAGAAGTTTTGTCACAAAGATTATGCAACTGGAACAAGAAGAATCATATAAATACCCAGGTGTCAGCGACGGAGATGAAATACAACATACCCAAATGAGGGAGAAATTAAGAAACATACTACAGGTGTGTACGTCTGTGGTTAAATACAGAACTAAATTCACAAAACAGGATATCAATCATAAAGACAGTGGGCTATCCCTGTAGTGCAATACAGTTTGAACATTCTTATTTGGACCATAGCTAACATTAAGCGAATGGATGTCACTTGCTACCACATACAACACCCTAAGGCTGATGTTGATCGTCAGTATGTGTCCAGATCCGAAGGAAGCAGAGGATTAGTTCAACTAGATCTGTCTTACAAAACCACAACAACTGGTCTTCAAAGGTAACTGGAAACTGGAGAAAACAGGATGATGATCATTGTTAAAGAACATGAAAGAAATAAGAAACTTTATTCTGTAATAGATGAAGCCACCTATTTCAAAGAGGAATTTCAAGTGAGTGAAGAAGTGCAAATAAGCTATGATATATTATTACGACGGAAAAGAATCTAAAAAAGAAAGCAAAGGAAAATGCAATGTAATGGAGAAACGATTGCAAAATAAGCCTCTTCAAAGAAAAAAAAACAGTGTCTGCTTTCTTATTGATATTACAGTCCTTGCAGATTGTAATGTATCTTTGAAGATCTTCAAAGAAACTATCAAAATGCAGAGATCTTGAAGTGGAAATCTAAAAAATGTGGCATATGAGGGCATCAATAATTTCAGTTGTAGTTGGAGCCCTCAGATTGATTGGAAAAGGTTCCAATAGACTCATTGAAGGGATTACTGGTAGCCCATGCCTTAAAGAAATACCCAAGATCACAAAAGCAGAATGTTCTTTCTTATTGACATGACAGTCCCTGCAGATTATAATGTATCTTTGAAGATCTTCAAAAATCTATCAAAATACAAGGATCTTGAAGTGGAAATCTAAAAAATGTGGCATATGAGGACATCAATAATTCCAGTTGTAGTTGGAGCCCTCAGATTGATTGGAAAAGGTTCCAATAGACTCATTGAAAGGATTACTGGTAGCCCATGCCTTAAAGAAATACCCAAGATCACAAAAACAGAATGTGCTTTCTTATTGACATGGCAGTCCCTGCAGACTCTAATGTATTTTTGAAGATCTTCAAAAAACTATCAAAATACAAGGATCAATAATTCCAGTTGTTGTTGGAGCCCTCAGATTGATTGGAATAGGTTCCAATAGACTCATTGAAGGAATTGCTGGTAGCCCATGCCTTAAAGAAATAACCAAAATCACAAAAACAGAATGTGCTTTCTTATTGATATGGCAGTCCCTGCAGATTGTAATGTATCTTTGAAGACCTTCAAAAATCTATCAAAATACAAGGACCTTGAAATGGAAATCTCAAAAATGTGGCACATGAGGACATCAATAATTCAAGTTGTAGTTGGAGCCCTCAGATTGATTGGAAAAGGTTCCGATAGACTCACTGAAGGGATTACTGGTAGCCCATGCCTTAAAGAAATACCCAAGATCACACAAACAGAATGTGCTTTCTTATTGACACTGCAGTCCCTGCAGATTGTAATGTATCTTTGAAGACCTTCAAAAATCTATCAAAATACAAGGATCTTGAAATGGAAATCTCAAAAATGTGGCACATGAGGACATCAATAATTCCAGTTGTAGTTGGAGCCCTCAGATTCATTAGGAAAAGGTTCTGATAGACTCATTGAAGGAATCCTTGACAGCCCATTCCTAAAATAAATATCAAAAATTGTACTCCTAAATGCAGCCGAAGTGACGAAGTGATTTATCTATGTAAAATGTGTCAGATCTTTGGTTTTGTTTTACACAAATCATCAGGGGAAAATATCATGAAGCTATTTGTGACCTTAGGTCTTTGTTTGTGGCCTGGAAGGAAATGTGCAAACAACACAAATCAAAGGAAATAATAATCTTAATAAAGATAAAATGCATAAAAGAAGAAATATGTATTATTTTGTTTTTCGGGTGATACTTTTATATGTTTGACAGCAAGTTAGAGTTGGAGATTTTCCTTAGGAAGCACCGAAATGTTTACACCTATTTCTCCATGTCCTAATGATTTTGAACGTTTTTGGATATTTTGGAACAATAATTAGATTCTGTTTCTTATTTGAGTTTACCAGAAATTTACTTTTACTGTGTTATATACCATTCGAGAGTCAATATAACAATCAATCTATTAAGCTTTAATCCACCGTACCTAAATGATTTACTCTCATACTAAAATAGTTTCAGTATTAGAAATTTTTAAGATGGTCTTATGGTACAATGACTATTCTTTAGATGTGGCGTAATCTAATAGTTAGGCTATGATTTCGTAGACCCATAATCATAAATTGTTGGATTCAAATAAATGCCCTGTTTACTTAAGATTACCGTAGATTGGCGAGGTAAGTGTGATATTTTCTAAACAAATTTCTGATAGTGTTAGTAATTGCTATTTTGCTCTTAATTCACTAATCTCTCAACTAATGCAAAAATACATCCATAAGAATGGTCTATCTATCTATCTATCTATCTATCTATCTATCTATCTATCAAGCTAGTTCTGTTATCTATCGATTAATGTATCAGTGGCTAACCATGTTTTGTGCATTGAGTCTTTCACATTCAGAATTTCATATGAAAGTGAAAAGGTACCATTTTTATCAAACCTACCGTAATTTTTTGTGTATAATACGAGTGACTATAATGCGTTATTTCTGAATTTAAAAAGCGGGAATAAATTATATTGTTGAGTATAATACAAATCTTAAGTATATCTGTTCTTATGTAAATTATTTTTGGACAGTTGTACCATGTTAGTCATTAAAATATCAATGTTATATTAGGTTGGTGCAAAAATAATGACGTAATAATGTCGTTTTTTGACGTTAAAAATACGTAAAAAAACGACATTATTACGTCATTATTTTTGCACCAACCTAATACATATATTTAACAAAAATATTTAATTTTTCCCGTTATTAAAGAATAGGAAAGAACCGGAAGTTTAGCCATTACGTGTTTCTTTGCTTAATTTCTAAATTTATTTAAAAATTTTCGGGGAAATGTGCTAATTAGACATACCCGTTAATACATTTTAAAATATTACTTGTTAAATAATCTATCATACTTTTCTATTTTATATGACTTTATTATATTTCTATATATTAATAAATAATAAATATATAAATAATATATTAATAAACTATGAAAATAAAAATAAATAAATATATTGTTTTTTTAATAAGAATGAAGAGAAAAACAAATATTACCGATGTATCAAATATATTTTTGAAAACATAAAAAATTGTTATCAAAACCTGAATACTATGTGTTTTATCTACTGGGATAACTGAGTGTATTTACAATCTTGCTGCTTCAATTAAAAGTTGTTGTTTTTTTTTTTAGCTGAGTGAAGATTTATGAAAACGTGTATTATACGAACGCCCTTTTTTGCCTTTACTTTTCATTTCTTACATTATAAATAAGAAAATACAGTCCGATAGCTTACCATTTACTATGAGTGTTTATTGCCTTCCTTGCTATTGGAAGATTTTTTGATGAATTGTTTGGGAGGTTTATCTGTTGGTGTAATTAATCCACAAGATCTAGGTACTGCTGGCATAGGATCTGGATTTGGCAAGTAGTGTTGTTGGACAGAAAGGCATAAATTTGTCTTTAATTCTCAGCAACCCAGCCCTCAATAATATGGCTGCCAGTATGATGTCTAACCCTTAAATGCAATCCATTATGTCCAATTTGATGATTTCGGCAGCTGGTGATGGAAATAATGGAGGGCTTAGTTACAAGCAGGCAAACAGTTACGATCATAAATGGTGTATCAGAAATCTTGTGACTCAGTTGTACTCACGAGTGAGCCTTCCATATATATATATATATATATATATATATATATATAAAGAAAGGACAGTAAGATATATAATCCGATGTTCTTATTGATATTTTTATTTTAAAAAAATAGTGCTCAATGTAAATTTACAGATCATTAATATTATAAATTAACTGATTTAAAATGTTTTTCGCTACACAGTAATAACCATGTTTCAAAAATGGAAGCTAAAAGCTTTGAATTTAATTTTGTAATTAAATTAAAATCAATAATTCCATTTCATCCTCAAGCGAATTTTGGAGTAACTAATTTTTTAAATTTACTGAGTTTTAAAGACACAGAAAAAAAAAACACATTTCAGTTTCCAAGGATACAGAGAGATCCAATCATTTACACAAGGGGTGGTAGCGTGTTCATTTTTGTTAATAAAAATGAACACGCTACCATATTTTAAATCAGTTAATTTATAATATACACGCACACACACACACACACATATATATATATATATATATATATATATATAAAAAAGTGAACATGGTAGTCGATACTCAGAGGCGACAGGCTGTTTCATATTGGACACAATCGTCAGGATGCCTTTTCGATTCGGTGTGACGATTGAGTCCAACATGAAACAGCCTGTCACTTCTGAGTATTGACTTCAAAGTTCACTTTTATATTTACATTTATATTTACATACGCTCTATCTCTGATATTTTGAACAACAATTTATCCCATAAATATAGCATACCTTAAAACTATATTTCTTTATATATATATATATATATATATATATATATATATATATATATATATATATATAAAAGTGAACATAGAAGTCAACACTCAGAGGCAACAGGCTGTTTCATGCTAGATGCAATCGCGTCAGGCCACGAGTGCACTTATGGCCTCACGCGATTGCATCTAGCATGAAACAGACTGTTGCCTCTAAGTGTTGACTTCTATGATCAATTTTATATTTTACACACGCTCTATCTCTGATATTGAGCACTTTCTCCCATAAATATAGCACATCTTAAGATTATATATATATATATATATATATATATATATATATATATATATATATATATATATAAAGTTAGATAATAACGTGTGTGGATTGTGAAGCTAAAATGAGAGAAAATAAGACGCATTTTCATCATATATATATATATATATATATATATATATATATATATATATATATATGTGTATATATATTACACAAACATGCATAGTTATTTCTGAAATTTCGGGAAAATGTGCCTTGTAATATTAATGCTATAAAAACATGACAGATCTTGTGTATTCTCGTTATTAATTTATTTTAATCAGTTTTGGTAAATTTCATGTCTTTGAGACAAAAGACATTCAGTTACACTAATTCCAAAAGAAAAATTATTACCGACATATTAAATATCTTTTGGAAACATTTTTTTTAAATACCTGCTGACTTTGTGTTTTATTATCTATTGTGCTGTGTGTATTTACAATCTTGCTGTTTCAAATAAGAGTTTTTTTAAGCTGAGTGAAGATTTATGGAAAAGTGTACTTGTGTATAATACAACACCCCTGTCTTATAGTTGTATGATAAGCTTATATTATTAATATATATAAGTTGACATTTTTTTTGTGTTTATACATTCTTTTTATAGATACAAATATTTAAGTAAATGCTCTGTTTATAATAAACAGTATTAACAACATTTACTGGCCTGAATGTCTGAGAAATTTTCATAGAAAATTTGACAGGAATCAAACCTGTATCATATACCGAACCGTCATATAGCCTGATGATACAGGTTCGATTCCTCTCAGAGGATGCAAATTTTCTATGAAAATTTTTCAGACATTCAGGCCAGTAAATGTTGTTAATACTGTTTATTATAAACAGAGCATTTACTTAAATATTTGTATCTATAAAAAGAACGTATAAACATAAAAAAATATCTTAAGAAATAATTGTCGGATTTTGTCCATTTCATAATGTATAAGTTGATATATTATTAATACAGGTATCTTATGGAAATTTGCTTACTTCATTTTTTAGCTGTAGTAGTCATCTGTTTTATTTCCTCAATCAAGTTCTGAAGAGAAAGAAACAAGGATCAGTCAGCATTGACTATTTTTCCTAAACTTGCTTTTTTCAAATACTGTCTGCATACTTATGGAAAATCGAATAGATATAAAAAAAAAGGGTGTAAGACAAAGATGTGTCTTCACACCAGAGTTATTCAACCTTTACTGTGAGAGAGTCCCAAGAAAGAGAGCTAGAAGTCCAACCAGGATTTACTGTAGGTGGGTACAATCATTACAACATAAGATATGTAGATCAATCTCTGTTGATGAAAGGATGTTGCAGGGGCTGCTAGGCAAAGTAATAAGGGAAAATGGGAAGAAATAAACTAATTATCAATTGTTAAAAAAAACAGAAGATAGGGTTATCAGGAAGAAAAAAACAGCACAAAATGTGAGTTATTAATTGGAGATGTCAACATATAAAGAAGTTTAAATATATGGAATGGGTTTTAACAGATAATGGAGAATGTAACACCAAAATCCAAAGGCACATTGGGACAACCAAAGATCCCTTCTAAAAGCTAAAAATAGTATTAAGAAATAGAAAAATTATGTCAGAAATAAAAAAAAAGTGTTGAATTGCTAGGTAATATCAATCCACCTATATAGCAAAGCATCTTGGACATTTTGCTCAATAGTAAAGAGGAGACTTGAGACAACAGAAAAGTGGTTGTACAGAAGGATGCTGAGACTATCAGGGATGGAGCATGTGATCAAGGAAAAATAGAAACAGAAAACACGTTTACAAATAAAATCAGAAATCATCAGTGAAAATTTTTAGGGCACATATTGAGGAAAGAAGGGTTAGAAGCTTTGACACTCACAGGATATACTGAATGTAAGAGAGACAGAGGAAAGCAGAGAATAACCTACCTAGAAGAGAATGAAAATGATAGGGAAAAGAAAAATATTGCTAAGAGGGCCATACCCATTCACGTCCTGAAGGAACATGGCAAGTAAAAGAAGAATAAATTTTTTTCTTGTTCCTGTGTATTTATCATGGACATTTATAAGAATTATTTCTTCTGTCCCTGTCATTTTTTTCTCATCTAAATAAATGTCTGCTTTCATAGATTTAATTAAAGTTTGTAATCCCAAGGATACCTAAAAATAAAAGAATATATTATTTGCTCTAACTTTTTGTATTATGCATTGATTTTGTCATCAAATGCTTTTTAATTAATGTTTCTATTATCTCATCTTTCATCACATTTTCCTTTCTTCTTTAGCTGATATACTTGGTTTTTTTATATTACCCTTCTTTCTTTTGTCCATATTAAACGTACAATGACATTTCTCATTTTCAATCTCAGCATTTCCATTTTATGTTCTAATATGATCGACAGCTTGCTAATATATATACAGCTAACACAATACATTTGAAAGAAAACCAGATAATTATTGTTGTGCATAAGATCACCAGGGAGAGTGATTGCACAAATTAAGAGTCGTGGTGATTCTGACAAGATTATTAGAATTCGTAGAAAGCATACTAATTGGAAGAGTGCAAACAGTGACGCATCGTATGCCTGATGCTAGCTATAATAATTATCAGTCAACCAAAAAGAAGATAATGAATGAAATACAAAGGGTTGTTATAGTTATCAAATCTATATATACGTGTGATGGTTTTACAGAACATATTAGTATGTATGATTCATTTTAGTACAGATATATACAGTATAATTCAGAAAAGATATAGGAAAGAAAGAAAGTATAAAAAACAAGACAAAGACCGTAATAGGTTGTGAATGGAACGCAATAATATGAATAAGGAAGAAACATAACTAGATATATATATATATAGATATATATACTGGTATATACAAAAGGAAATAAGTAAACAGACAGTATGATATGGAAGAGAATAGGGAGGATAAACAAATATACATATAAAATAGAAAGAGTATTTTTGATGAAAAAAGAGATAATTGCTAGAAGATAAGAGAATATACATAATAAAATGTACAGCAGTTATTAGTATTGACTAAGGGAGAAAAAAACAGTAAAAAATAGTGAAGAGGATGATTAATGAAATACAATTATACTGTCATCATATAAGAAGAGAATAAAATAGGAGAGGGAACAGAAGGAAGAGTGTATCATCCCTGTATCCTGTCATAAAGTAAGCAGAGAAAAAGAGACATAGCATAGAAGAGGGGAGAGTGTGCTTAATATCATCCCTGTATCCTGTCATAATGTAAGCAGAGAAAAAGAGACATAGCATAGAAGAGGGAAGAGTGTGATTAATATCATCCATGTAACTTGTCATAATGTAAGCAAAGAAAAAGAGACATAGCATAGAAGAGGGAAGAGTGTGCTTAATATCATCAGTGTATCCTATCATAATGTAAGCAGTGAAAAAGACACATAGCAGAGAGGAGGGAAGAGTGTGATTTATATCATCCCTGTATCCTGTCATAATATAAGGAGAGAAAAAGAGACATAGCATAGAAGAGGGAAGAGCGTGCTTAATATCATCCCTGTATCCTGCAATGATGTAAGCAGAGAAAAAGAGACATAGCATAGAAGAGGGAAGAGTGTGCTTAATATCATCACTGTTTCCTCTCATAAGGTAAGCAGAGAGAAAGAGACATAGCATAGAAGAGGGAAGAGTGTGCTAAATATCATCCCTGTATCCTGTTATAATGCAAGCAGAGAAAAAAAGACATAGCATAGAAGAGGGAAGAGTGTGCTTGATATCATCCCTGTATCCTGTCATAATGTGAGAAGAGAAAAAGAGACATAGCATAGAAGAGGAAAGAATGTGCTATTATCATCCCTGTATCCTGTCATAATGTAAGAAGAGAAAAAGAGACATATCATTGAAGAGGGAAGAGTGTGCTTAATATCATCTCTGTATCCTGTCATAACGTAAGCAGAGAAAAAGAGACATAGCATAGAAGAGGGAAGAGTTTGTTTAATATCATCCCTGTATCCTGTCATAAGGTAAGCAGTGAAAAAGAGACATAGCATAGAAGAGGGAAGAGTGTGCTTAATATCATCCCTGTATCCTGTCATAATGTAAGCAGAGAAAAAGAGACATAGGAGAGAAGAGAGAAGAGTGTACTAAATATCATCCCAGTATCCTGTCATAATGTATGCAGAGAAAAACAGACATAGGACAGAAGAGGGAAGAGGGTGCTAAATAACATACATGTATCCTGTCATAATGTAAGCAGAAAAAAAGATATGGCATAGAAGAGGGAACCGTGTACTTAATATCATCCCTGTATCCTATCATAATGTAAGCAGAGAAAAAGATACAAAGCATTGAAGAGGGAAGAATGTGATTAATATCATCCCTGTATCCTCTCAAAATGTAAGCAGAGAAAAAGAGACATAGCATAAGAGAGGGAAGTGTGTGCCTAATATCACCCCTGTATCCTGTCAAAATGTAAGCAGTGTAAAAGAGACATAGGATAGAAGAGGAAAGAGTGTGCTTAAAATCATCACTGTAGATTGTCATATTGTAAGCAGGAAAAAAGAGTCATAGCATAGAAGAGGGAAGAGTGTGCTTAATATCATCCCTGTATCCTGTCATAATGTATCAGGAAAAAGTGATATAGCATAGAAGAGCGAAGATTCTGCTTAATATCATCCCTGTAGCCTGTCATAATTTAAGCAGAGAAAAAGTGAAATAGCATAGAAGAGTGAAGAGTGTGCTTAATATCATCCCTGTATCCTGTTATAATGTAAACAGAGAAAAAGAGACATAGAATAGAAGAGGGAAGAGTGTACTTAATATCATCCCTGTATCCTGTCATATGGTATACAGAGATAAAGAGACATAGCATAGAAGAGGGAAGAGTGTGCTTAATATCATCCTTGTATCCTGTCATAATGTAAGCAGAGAAAAAGAGACATAGCATAGAAGAAGGAAGAGTATGTTTAATATCATCCTTGTATCCTGTCATAATGTAAGCAGAGAAAAAGTGAAATAACATAGAAGACGGAAGAGGGTGCTTAATATCATCCCTGAATCCTGTCATGATGTATGCAGAGAAAAACAGACATATCATAGAAGAGGGAATTTTGTGCTTAATATCATCCCTGTATCCTGTCATAATGTATGCAGAGAAAAAAGACATAGCATAGAAGAGGGAAGAGTGGGCTTAATATCATCCCTACATCCTGTCATAATGTAAGCAGAGAAAAAGAGACATAGCATAGAAGAGGGGAGAGTGTGCTTAATATCATCCCTGTATCCTGACATAATGGAAGCAGAGAAAAAGAGATATAGCATAGAAGAGGGAAGAGTGTCCTTAATATCATCCCTGTATCCTGTAATAATGTAAGCAGAGAAAAAGTTTCATAGCATAGAAGAGAGAAGTGTGTACTGAATATCATCCCTGTATCCTGTCATAATGTAAGTAGTGAAAAATGACATATCATAGAAGAGGGTGCTTCATATAATCCCAGTATCCTGTCATAATGTAAGCAGAGAAAAAGAGATATAGCATAGAAGAGGAAAGCGGGTGCTTAATATCATCCCTGTATCCTGTCATAGGGGTTGCAGAGATAAAGAGACATTCCATAAAATAGGGAAGAATATGTTTAATATCATCCCTGTATCCTGTCATAATGTAAACAGAGAAGAAGAGATATAGCATAGAAGAGGTAAGAGTTTGCTTAATATCATCCCTTTATCCTTTCATGATATAAACAGTGAAAAAGAGACATAGTATAGAAGAGGGAAGAGTGTGATTAATATTACCCCTGTATCCTGTCATAATGTAAGCAGTGAAAAAGGGACATAGCAGAGAATAAAGAAGAGTGTGCTTAATATCATCCCTGTATCCTGTCATAATGTAAGTAGAGAAAAAGAGACATAGCATAGAAGAGGGAAGAGGGTGCTTAATATCATCCCTGTATCCTGTCATATTGTAAGCAAAGATAAAGTGATATAGCATAGAAGAGCGAAGAGTTTGCTTAATATCATCTCTGTATCCTGTCATAATGTGAGCAGAGAAAAAGAGACGTAGTATAGAAGCGGGAATTTTGTGCTTAATATCATCCCTGTATCCTGTCATAATGTAAGCAGAGAAAAAGAGACATAGAATAGAAGAGGGAAGAGTGTGCTTAGTATCAACCCTGCATCCCGTCATAATGTAAGCAGAGAAATTAGACGTATCATAGAAGAGGGAATTTTGTGCTTAATAACATCCCTGTATCCTGTCATGTGGTAAGCAGAGATAAAGAGACATAGCATAGAAGAAGGAAGTGTGTGCTTAATATCATCCCTGTATACTGTTATGATGTATGCAGAGAAAAACAGACATAGCATAGAAGAGGGAAGAGGTTGCTTAATATCATCCCTGTATCCTGTCATAATGTATGCAGAGAAAAGCAGACATAGCATAAAAGAGGGAAGAGTGTGCTTAATATCATCCCTGTATTTTGTTATAATGCGAGCAGAGAAAAACAGACATTGCATAGAAGGGGGAAGAGTGTGCTTAATATCATCCCTGTATTCTGTCATAATCTAAGCAGAGAAAAAGAGACATAGCATAAAAGAGCGAAGAGTGTGCTTAATATCATCCCTGTATCCTGTCATAATGTAAGCATAGAAAAAGAACATAGCATAGAAGAGGGAAAAGTGTAGTTGATATAATCCCTGTATCCTGTCATAATGCAAGCAGAGAAAAAGGGACATAGCATAGAAGAGGAAGAGTGTGCTTAATATCATCCCTGTATCCTGTCATAATGTAAGCAGAGAAAAAAGACGTATTATAGAGGAGGGAAGACTGTGCTGAA
The DNA here is from genome assembly GCA_963932145.1 of Acanthosepion lycidas. Taxonomy (NCBI): domain Eukaryota; kingdom Metazoa; phylum Mollusca; class Cephalopoda; order Sepiida; family Sepiidae; genus Acanthosepion; species Acanthosepion lycidas. Next base: position 61,841,677 of record OZ010616.1, on the reverse strand, counting down.
TAATATCCCTGTATCCTGTCATAAGGTAAGCAGAGATAAAGAGACATAGCATAGAAGAGGGAAGAGTGTGCTTGATATCATCCCTGTATCCTGTCATAATGTAAGCAGAGAAAAACACACATAGCATAGAAGAGGGGAGAGGGTTCTTAATATCATCCCTCTATCCTTTCATAATGTAATCAGAGAAAAAGAGACATAGCATTGAAGAGTGAGGAGTGTCCTTAATATCATCCCTGTATCCTGTTATAATGTAAACAGAGAAAAAGTGACATAGAATAGAAGAGGGAAGAGTGTCCTTAATATCATCCCTGTATCCTGTCATAATGTAAGTCTAGATAAAGAGATATAATATAGATGTATGAAGAGTGTGGTTAATATCATCCCTTCATCCTTTCATAATGTATGCTGAGAAAGAGTGGCAGAGTGAAGAGAGAACAGTGAGCTTAATATAATCCCTGTATCTTGAGAATATATGTATAGATACAGAGACAAAGCAGAGAAGTATGAATTGTGTGGATAATATCATCCCTGTAAGCATAGGAACCTCGACAGAATAGAAGAGTGATGAGAGTACGTTATATTATCCCAGGAATTGTCATAATGTAAGCAGAATAAAAGAGCCATAGCATAGAAGAGGGGAGCTGTGTGAGATCCTTCCTGAAGGATCATTAAACGTAAGTGAATGTAATAGAAATGCTAACAAATCAATTTCATGATTACGAGTCCAGCAGCCTATCAGTTTTAGAAGCATCACATGCATTGCAGTCGTAGCTTCAGTCCAGGTAAAGACAGTCTGATGGAACCCAACCTTCTCCAGCCTGGTTTGAATTTTCCTAGACTGGTTGCTAAACCAAAGACTATAGGCCACAGGCTGTCTTACTACTTATTCATAAGAGAAGAGATGGAGTCATACCTTTGCCAAGGTTATTTGAACGTAATCGAATCTAAAGACATCAGCTAGAATTCGCACTTGCTTCTTTGATTCCTTATTTCATTATCCATTGGACCATCTTTCATTCAGAACTAAATATATAAAGTAATGAAGTAAATAATATCTACTACGAATATAATGGTTATACGCCATCATCTACAGAACCAATGTATGTCCTTACCCAC
>OZ010616.1:61835561-61838061 GCA_963932145.1 Acanthosepion lycidas | reverse complement strand
AAAAAGAAAGAAGGAAGGAAAGAAGAAAGAATGAAACAAATAGAGGAAAGACGAAACAAAGAAACAAACAAAGGGAAGCAAGAAAGATGGAAAGAAAGAAAGAAAGAAAGAAAGAAAAAAGAAAGAAAGAAAGAAAAAAGAGGAAAGACGAAAGAAAGAAAGAAAGAAAGAAAAAAGAAAAAACAGAGGAAAGACGAAACAAAGAAACAAACAAAGGGAAGAAAGAAAGAAAGAAAGAAAGAAAGAAAGAAAAACAGAGGAAAGACGAAACAAAGAAAGAAAGAAAAAAAAGAAAGAAAGAAAGAAAAAACAGAGGAAAGACGAAACAAAGAAACAGACAAAGGGAAGAAAGAAAGAAAGAAAGAAAGAAAGAAAAACAGAGGAAAGACGAAACAAAGAAACAAACAAAGGAGAAGAAAGAAAGAAAGAAAGAAAGAAAAACAGAGGAAAGACGAAACAAAGAAAGAAAGAAAAAAAAGAAAGAAAGAAAGAAAAAACAGAGGAAAGACGAAACAAAGAAACAAACAAAGGGAAGAAAGAAAGAAAGAAAAACAGAGGAAAGACGAAACAAAGAAACAAACAAAGGGAAGAAAGAAAGAAAGAAAAACAGAGGAAAGACGAAACAAAGAAAGAAAGAAAAAAAAGAAATAAAGAAAAAACAGAGGAAAGACGAAACAAAGAAACAGACAAAGGGAAGAAAGAAAGAAAGGAAAAACAGAGGAAAGACGAAACAAAGAAACAAACAAAGGGAAGCAAGAAAGAAAGAAAGATGGGAAGAAAGAAAGAAAGAAAGAAAAACAAAGGAAAGACGAAACAAACAAATAAAGGGAAGCAAGAAAGATGGAAAGAAAGAAAAAACAGAGGAATGCAGTTAAATGACAAAGAAAAGTAAAGAAATCTAACGATTAAACTAAAAGAAAACAACTGATTGCAAGAAGAAAAGAAAGAAGAAAAGAAAAGAAATAAGAAAAAGAAAGTTAAAACAAAAGTAGAGAGGTGAAGTCAGAAATGAAAGAACAAAGTAAATACAAGCTGTTAAGAGAAAGAGATAAAGAAAATTGAGAAAAGAGGCGATAAATAGATCTACATAAATATAGAAATAATGAGAAAGAGGAATTAAAACGGAAACGAAAAAGATAGAAAAAAAGAAAGTAAAATGAAAGAAAGAAAAAATAGAAAAAGGAATGAAAAGTGAAAAACTAAGTGAAATAATTGTAAAGAATAGTTCAAGTAAAAGATGATGAAAAAAGATAAAAGAATTATTCCGATTTGAGTGTATGTCTGTCTCTACGTAAATGGCGTACAGACATGGTAATATATATATATATATATATATATATATATATATATATATATATATATATATATATATATATATATATAAAAATATGAAAAAGTAGATAGATCGAAGTAATGGGTGTGTACGGAAATATAAAAAAAACACCGTAAGTGTTAAAAGAAAAACAAAAGAAATTCCAAATTGAAAAATAGGAATAAAAAAAACAAGAGAAGTTATAAAGAAGGCAATGAAGGCCCAACGCCGTACACCTTAAAAAGGGAAATGCAGAGAAAAATATAAGAGAGGAATATGAATATAAATAAAAATATGGTTAAAAGGTTAAAGAAGAAATAAATAAAATAAAACAAAGATGAAATAAACAAATGGAAACGCATAAAAAACAAAGAAAAGAAAATCAGGAAAAACAATTCAAATGTTAAAGGTTGGTCAAAGGTATATTAAAGTAAACAGAGAAAAGGAATATCCTTAATGATAACAATAACAATAAAGGTGATAAATAATCAATAATAAGGAAAATAAAATCATAGAACAAAAATATAATAATCATTTTGAAAACTATGCCGTGAGTAACTATTAAAAAAGTATCACCAGGAATGGCAAAACAATAACAGAAATGGCAATAGTTGGAATAATGTTAATGCTAAATGTCACCTTATTCTGAGAGCGAAGGAGACGTCAGAATATAGTTGACTTCAGCGACAGCAATGTTAAAAAATACGATAAATATTAAAGCCGATAAACAATTATATCCACACATAATGAACCATAGTGAAAATATTCACAAAATGTACAAGTAATAATATTTTCATCAGACAAAGACGAAAAAGCGAATAATATTAATTAAATATGTTAATATTTAAGACAGTATGTTGACTGTGTCTCAGTCAAGCCGCAAGCGATTTTTACACCGAACATTATATATATATATATATATATATATATATATATATATATATATATATATATATATATATATATATATATATATATATATGAACCTAAAGAACCAGGCAAACCTAGGTAGGTTTCACCTACGCGGATCGTCAGGGTACGCTGGCCAAAGAGGAACATTTTTTCTTTGGACTCTGAGCTTAGATTCTGGAGGATTGCTTTCGCCTGAATTACATGTTCTTAGTTCTTTCTTTTATTATTCCTTATTTTTCCTTGGGTATTGGTTTGTTCATTTACAAGCCTAAACAC